>JAMJFZ010000165.1:0-92500 GCA_026225945.1 Cricetomys ansorgei | reverse complement strand
TTCATCTTCAGCCTTACATTTAAGCTTCTATTTATTTTGGAAGTTTATTCATTTGGAAGCAGCACTCAAACATTAAAAGAAGTGGCGATCCCAGGCCAGGACTTAGCAAGTTGTATCTGCTTGTTAATCGAACAGGTAATCCGCTTCTCCTCTCCAGATAAAGCTCATGGGAAGACAGGAAAGAGCGGCAGCCCGAGAGGGCTCCAGCTTCCTGTGACTCACAGAGACCTCTGTGCTGTGCGCTGCACTGAGTTCATGCCATCTCCTTCACAAAAGCACCAAAGGTCACTTTATGACCTCCACATAAGTTTATCAGTAAAATAAGCATAGCTCGTCCCTTTCAGTTAATTTTTGGCCTCATTTTAAAACTACTCTGGTTTCTTCAAATGCTGGCTTTCATGAAAAGGAAAAAGTATTCTAGCTAATGTTTGTCACAACCAAAAGTTGCTTCCCTTAAGCCTCCGGAGACAAACTCCTTTCCCACTGGAGTTCTCTCATCTTCCTAAGGATAAAGAGCTCACTACGCTGCCTTCAGTGTCCCTGCCCGGCCATAGATAACCACTCAAGACCGCAGTCAACGAACTTCAGAGGACTCAATCTTCAACAGGATTTTTCATCTTGAGTCCTGAATTGTTCTCTCCTGCACCCCTCCCCATTAAGATGAGGCCTTACTATGTAGCCCTGGTTGGCCTGGAACTTACTAAACAGACCAGGCTGGCTTTGAACCCATAGAGACTTACCTGCCTCTGACTGGCCAGTCCTGGGATTAAAGACACTGATATGCACCGCCATACCTGACCTGGCCTGGATTGTGCTTTTACAAACATGTAAGAATTCAAATGCCTTAAAACCAATTATAGCCGGGCAGTGGTGGTGCAAGCCTTTAATCCCAGCACTCGGGGAGCAGAGGCAGGGCAGAGGCAGGTGGATCTCTGAGTTTGAGGCCAACTGGGTCTACAGAGTGAGTTCCAGGACAGCCACAGAAACCCTGTCTTGAAAAACCAAACCAAAACAAGAAAAACCTCAAGAGTTACGAATATACTAGATACAAGGTGCAATCTAGGAAGAGACACTTCCCTTTAGCGTGTCAGTTATGCGCGAATTTCACTGTGGTGCTCCGAACATGCACACCCTGCATTCTTACCACATCCATCCCGCCACATTCCCATAGCTCCCTCCATCCCCAGGGGCTCTCTTCCCCTTACCCAGTCCCTTCGCCATGCTCATGTACCCTGCACTTTCTTTCTTCTTATGACCCATGAGTTCACTTAGGTGCTTCTTGCAGAAGCAGGGGTGAGTGGCGGCTCACAGGAGCACGGGTACACGCATCACCTAAGAAAGTATCTCTCCATCTCCCAGCCACCACTAACTCCATAGGAGGCAGTGGAGCTTAGAGGGTCCCTCCCCTGCTCCATGATGATATATCTCGACATCAGCACAGGGGCACTTAGGCTAAAAGCTGGAGTGTCAACTGGCCCAACTGTACCTGCTTGAACACCTCTTCGTCCTGGTGAGTGGTCCTCACCAGTTCTTGAATGAAGCCGTATGGCAGATTCCTGCACAGCATATACGGCACGAGGAAGGATGGCTGTTGCAAGGACCTGCAGACCCGGGAAAGGCAAGGGGTGTGAGGGAAGCACGTGGAATGTCATGGCCACGCAGCCTGCCCAGTCATGTAGACAGAAAACCTACCAAACACTCTGCACAACCCTTACTCAGGTAAAGCATGACCTCTGCTAACACTGGTAACATCTGACCTTTTAAATGAGACACCAGAGGAAGCTGCAAAGACAACAGCTCTTTCTATGCAGAGTCCTTTCAAAATGGAGCACTAGGGTGGGTGTACTCCAGCGTCAAAGCACCTGTCCAGCATGTGGCAAAGCCCCAGGCTGGATCCGCAGTCATAGAAATAAATGATAAATGCATTTCAAAAATGGATTCTGGGGAGCAGAGAGCTGGCTCAGTAGTGAAGAGCACTTGCTGCCCTTGCAGAGGACGTGTTTGGTTCCCAGCTCCCATGTGGTGGCTCACAACTGTCTTTAACTCCAGTTCCAGAAGATCCAACACCTTCTGACCTCCAAGAGCACAGCAAGGACATGGTACACGTGCATACACGCAGGAGAAATGCCTGCACACACAAGTAAATCCATTCATGCAGGAGAAATGCCTACACACATAAGTGAATCTAAAACATTTTTAAACAATAGAAAAGAATTAGTTTATGTATTTGTTTATGCCTCATCCACATTGAGACATATTTCAAAAAGTACACAGAAGTCTTAAAATATAACTAATTTCTTTTTTTAAAATATGCTCTGCACTTGCTACTTAGAAGATGAAGAAAATATTCTTTTATTTCCACAGTACTCAAGAGGAGGAAAGGGATGCATTTACTTTTTATCTTACGTGTGTTTTTCTGCATGTATGTCCATGTACCACACTACATGCGTACAGTGTCCTAAAAGGCCAGTAGAGGGCATCAGATCTCCTGGAGTCGGGATTACAGATGCTATGGCCCACCGGAGTCCTCCCTCTTCACCGTCTCTCCAGCCTGAGCTTTGATGACCCATCCAGCACACCGTACAGGTCACAGAGCTATCCAACACGGTGTAAAACAACTGGAAGCTGACACCCACGAGAGACAGTCCCCCTCCCGGCACCAGAAGCACAGCAATGTAAACGCCCGCATACCTGGGCTGTGTGAGGGAGCCTTGTAGCACTAGTGCGGTGTGGGAGATGCACTGTGAGCGGATGTTGCTCAGAAGCTGGCTGACTGCTGGCTGGCTGCACATCTGGAGAAGAAAGTTAACAGTCAGAAAAGCAAAGCGGAAAAGGTCCAGTGGAGAGAGATGGCTAGAAACGGCCAGCTTTCTTCTCCCTATACTCGTTACGGACAAACCACAGCAAGTGTGTCACTGGCCTGCACCGCTGTACTGACCTTCGAGCAGTCAGAAGCAGAACCACAGGACACTCCTATTCCACTTCCTTCTTGGGGGGAGAGGGGGGTTGTTAACGTCATACTCCGAGGCAGGTCTTTCATACAATAGCCCAGGTTGGTTTCAAACTCACAGCTCACCGCCACACCTGGCATTCCTTTACTTTTGCTAAGATTAAGGACAACGATCCCTGGAGAGGCCCGCAAATAGGAAACCAACAGGGGCACTCGGTTTCTCAAGTCAGACTGGGATCAGACAGTGGAACACGGATGGGACGACGGGGTGAGAGGGTGGAAGGCATCGGGGCTGGTGGGGCACGCCTTCGATCCCAGCCACCTGCCAGAGGCAAGTGGATCTCTGTGAGTTCAAGGCCAGCCTGGGCTACATAGTTAGTCCCTGTCTCCAAAGTATGTGTGGGGTGGGGTGGAGGGAAGGGTAATGCTCCCTTGGTTTAGCATGGCCCTGCAGCTTGTTACTTAATAATTCTGGACAATTACAGCTTCATTTCTGAGGGTCATCACTTATTCGCTGGGCAACAGTGAAAATCCAAGCTCACGGACTGATTATAGTTCCTGCAATCCACAGCCTAGTTGCTCCATGATGTCAAATGTTTCCATAATGATTACCCCAGGCAACTGGCATTATGGTTTCAACATGAATATGTCCCCTGAATAAATATGTGTCACGGGCTTGGTTGGCAGCTGATGGGCACTGGAAGGGTGAGGAGGTGGCCAGAGCTGTGGCTCTGGCTTCGGCAAGGCACCGACCGATGATACAGCCAACCGGCAGGTAAGGCCTCATAATGGAAGTGGGTCAGAGGATGAGCAAGCAGTGCAGGGGCATCCTGGTCTCTTTCTCTGTTTTCCTCTGCTTCCTGGCAGTATGACAACAGCAACTTGGCTGCACCACACTCCACCATGACATTCACCACACCCCAGAAACACTAGACTCAGCCATTAAGTATCTGTGAGCACAATGAGCTTCCTGTAAATCTCATCCTGGCAATGGAAAACTGACACAATCAGCAAACGTCAGGACCACGTAAGACACAGGCAGCTCCTATCTACAGGGCAGACAAAGGAGAGGACTCTGGTGCCAAGGAACTCGGACTCAGGTCTGAGCTCTGGGGTCTTCTCCCCACGGTGATATGAGTTCTGAAGGGCTGGATTTTGTCGTCATAGACAGGTCCTAAGCTGCCTGGTAACTAAGAGCTACTCCGTAGCCACTGACAAACCAAGGAATAACTTCTCCTGGGGCAGGGATTAGCACACACAGACACAGCGTTTGTTTTCTTTCTGGCAAATCCACTTCATAGTACCTTTGGTGCTTTTTTTTCCTCTATTCCAACTCGGTCAAAACACTCGATGAGGTAGTTCAGCATGTCTGTCTCCTTGCAGGTTTCAATGGTGAAATGGTCACTGTACGAATCCCAGTTACTTGTTCCACCAGAGGCTCCCAAACTTTGGAGAAGAGAAGAGACATGGACAATGTTTACCTTCACGACCATTTCTACAGAGAAGCTTGCCACTCTGCAGCAGAAAGCCTGTTAGGAGCCCTGCATCCACGAGGAAGCACAAACGCCATGCAGCCAGACCGAGCTCATCGCTGTTCTGTCTGCTCCCAGGCCAACCAGTGACCACTGGTGAGCATGGTCTACCTGTCAAGGGGACCTGGCCTCTCTGGGGAGGGCAACCCATAAACCAGAAGGACAAGGAGCTGCTGCCGAGTACTGAGCATCTAGAGACAACCACAGGCGCGTAAACCAAGCTGAGGGTGTCACCTGGGCAGACATGCGTGCCAGGACGATGCTGTAGTCTAGCGCTTCAGGACAGAAGCGCTAAATGACTGTTAGGATACTGTCCCTCATCCTCAGGACGTCTACACAGATCTGAATAGACTCTGCTCAACATTGACGTGGGCCAGAACTTACAGAGAGTGCCAAGTTGGAAGAAGGCACAAATATTTTCACTACTAAATTTTCAAAATTTAGAACAATAAAACAAAATAAGTGAAAATCTTGCCCAGGAGCAGGCAGTGAGGAGGAGAGTAAGCTGATGTGCAATCCCAGCTTGGCTTGTTACCTGCACCACACCTGCAGGGGGCAGCGTGGAACACTTACTGTCCCAGACAAAGAACGAAGTTGGGGTTAACCTCCAAGGGATCACAAACCAAACTGGGTGTTTAACTAATCAGCGTTTAACACACTGATCACAAAGAGACTAAGGCAGAGAAAGCAGCAAGAATTCTAAACTGAAGGGAGACAGTTAGGCAAAAGCATTACATGATAAAGACAGACACGCCTCTCCTTCAACCCCACGCAGACAAAGCAAAGAGACTTAGAGGCCCAAGAAGAACTGAGGCAGCAACATATGCCATCCACCCACGGAGGCGCTCACAACTAATTTGGGAAATACATGCATAAATCACCTTGGCACCTGGGGAAATCCACGCAGTTGGCCCGAGAATGTAAGAACTCGGAGCAGAAGAAACGATGCTATAAAAGGCTTTTAGCCCAGAGTCTAACAGGTCTGAATCACTACAATCTATAATCCAGTCTGAGAGAAAACTTTAAAAGGCCAGGCAGCGGTGGCGCACACCTTTGATCTCAGCGCTTAGGAGGCAGAGGCGGGCGGGTCTCTGAGTTAGAGGCCAGCCTGGTCTACAGAACAAAAGAATGAAAAGAAGAGAGGAAGGAGGCTAAGGGGCAGCCTGGAGATAAGGACAGGCCTCTGGTCCGCAGAGCAACTCAGAAGATCTAGGACAGAGCTGGGCAAGGCAGCCCGGGGACCCCGAAGCTGAGTAAGTTTGTTCCTGAGATAGCAATGTCTGGGTTTGCCTTACTCATTAATGGCAGACTCAGGTAGGTCCTAACAGGCGAGACAACAGACTGTGAACTGTGTGACAAAGCACAGGAGAAACTCACCAAACAAATCAAAACCCTATCCGTGACACGCTGAGTGCAGGGAACCCTGGGAAGTTCGGAGGGAAACCTCCCTGACCCACAGCAAGCTGAGCTTTATCTGAGCTTATCTCCCTGATTGTGTCCACTGCTCAAGCCAAAGACGACTGGCTTTGTTAACAGAGCCACACTACGTGTAACCCATAGTGACTTTCCTCGCAGCGGCTCTCACAGGTCAGTGAAAACAGTTGGTGTGTCTAAAAGGAAACATTTAGACTTATTTTCCTGGCTCACGTTTCAAACACTTTCTGAAATTAAAAAAAAAAAAAAAAAAAGGAAAAATGTTAGATTTGATGTCAACACTCCTTGCCAGCTGCAAGGAGTCGGTGTGCAGTGCCACCCAGACTAGGACTTGAACCCGTGTCTGAGGGAATGCAGCATGCACGGCGCTGGCTCGTGCAACTGTGGCTGAAGTTACAAACCACTCAGACACATACCTCACAACATCACCGACAATCGCGTCACTTCCAACATTTTTGCAAGTGTTCCGCTAGAATGAAGAGTGACGGCGGCGGGCGCACTGGCACACACCTGTAATCCCAGCACTCGGGGCAGATACAGATGACTGAGAGCAGCCTGGGTTTCAGAGTAAGACCCTGCGACAGAGTACAGAAGTCTATCACGTACCAGACAGCACAAAGAAAGGACCTAAGAAAATCAGGAAGTTCTTTCTTTCTTTTCCTTTCCCTCCTTCCACTCCCTTTCTTCTTTCCTTCCTTCCTTTCTCTCTTTTTGGTTTTTTGAGACACAGTTTCCCTATGTAGTCCTAGCTATCCTGGACCTCACTGCTCAGTAGACCAGGCTGGCCTTGAACTCAAAGATCCGCCTGCCTCTGCCTTCCGATTGCTGGGATTACAGGTGTGCGCCACCATGTCCAGCACTCAGAGAATTTTCAAAGCTAAGAGATGTTTCATAAGCGAGACAGCAAACATCAGCTGATTTTTCATCAGAAAAAAAGAAGATGAAAATGAGATGAACCTCTAACCTAACACAGAAACAGAAAAACCCCAGTGTTGATCAGTGTGATGATGTTGAGGGTACCAAAGGAAACCGTGATCTCGGCATTGGAAAGGCCACTCTCATCAACACTAAGTCAACGGAGTCAGTGGTCAAAAAGATGTCAAGATTCTCAACACATTTGTAGTACGAACACAGAACGGAACAAGAAAGTGTGGTATGTTTATATGCCTGTTTTCATGGCGTCTCTAAACATTCAAAAATATTTAGACAAGGCCACGGCAATGTTCTGGATCTGTACATCTGGCTGCTCAGGAGGCTGAGGAGAGGAGATGGATAAAGTCTAGGAGCTGAACACCAGCATCTGAGCTGGGCAGTGGTGGCGCACGCCTTTAATCCCAGCACTCAGGCGGCAGAGGCAGGCGGATCTCTGTGAGTTCGAGGCCAACCTGGTCTACAGAGTGAGTTTCAGGACAGCCAGAGTTACAACAGAGAAAACTTGTCCTGAAAAACAAAACAAACAAACAAAGAAACGAAAAGGCAAGGAAAGAAAACCAACTCCAACAACACAGAAGATCCCCCACCACACTAAATAACCGTCTCATTTTTATTACTCAAAGGGGGTCATTTATGACACTTTGAGAACTCTGACATCCTAAAATCCTGCAGATGTTTCATATTTAAGTCCCAAGAACTGCTTAAAAACTTACACCACAGTTTAAAAAAATGTAAGCCATTTTCTGACAACTCCATCCAAGTTAGTAAAGCAATTACCTTCCAAAAACATTAAAATATTCTCAAGAATAAGACATGCCCTGTATCCAGATTGGCCGAATTACACTTCAAATATACGAACACCACCTCCTTCTTAAAGGTCTCCATTGCATTTTCTCCTCTAATGGGAATAATCACTTTCCCATCTACCAAGCACGCGTGCGTGTGTACACATACATGCTCACCAGAGTTGTTCTTCCGGAGCTGTTCACCTTGTCTCGAGGCAGGCTCTCTGACTGACTCACTGAATATGCTGGATGATAAATGCAAGCCAGGCAGACCCTCCTGCGTCTCCCTCCCCAGTGCTAGAATCACAAGTGTGTGCCACACCAAGTTTCTAAGCAGGTGCTAGGGTTGGAATCCAGGCTCCCGTGCATGCACTCTGCTGACCCGGCTACCTCCCAAGCCTACCATTTACCAAGTTTTTAAGTATAGACCTTGGGATTTGTATTTTTCCTCAAGATAAGGCAGAGTTAATCAAGTTCAAGCAAGCAGATTCACTCAACAAATGCGTACACTGGGCTTGCAGCCTCAGGACACGGGAGCTCTGCAGTGAGTGACACAGATCAATCCAAAGAGGGAAACCCGCAAAGATTAACATGTGAGTGCAACACAGTGAATACAGGCCGAGATCTGGGTGTGGCCCTGCATCAGGAAGCTACGTGGGTCATGAATGTGCACAAGCAGGTATGTGCTTGTTTGTTTCTAATGGTTAGCACACCGAGGTCAGACACTACCCTCTGATGAGATGGCACTGAACCCCAAGCCTGAGGGAAGTTCGTGTCAAACTGCACAGCCATCTAGGGAAGAGGGGTTCAGAGAGGACAGGAGCCCTTAGAGCAGAGCGGAGACAGCAAAGCAGAGAGCAGCAGTCAGTGCCCGGGCGAGTGGGGATGAAAATGGCCCTGCCTTCCACAGCGCACCCTTCACAGAGATCGCAACGCGCACAGACTGCCTGTCAATCTCCCCTCTCTACTCACAACCTTTGCTGGGTAACTAGGCAGTCAGAAAGGCAAACAGTCATACAGGATAAAACTCCAGTCCATTCCTTCCTAGATACCACGTTCCCGAGAAACAACTAGAAAGCTTTCCTCTTGGTATCTGAATCCCAAGAGAAGTCTTCCCTCGCTGTCTCTTCCCTGAGAGGAGCAGTTCTTTACGTAGAAGGAATTTTTCTTGCCCCACCCACCCCCTTTTCCATTTGCTTCTTTATTTTAAAGTTACATTTATTCAGTTGGATGGTGGTGGCGCACACCTTTAATCCCAGCACTCGGGGGAGGCAGAGGCAAGCGGATCTCTGTGAGTTCGAGGCCAGCCTGGGCTACAGAGTGAGTTCCAGGACAGCCACAGTTAAAACAGAAATCCTGTCTTGAAACACACACACAAATTACATTTATTCATTGTGTGTGTGTGTGTGTGTGTGTGTGTATGCGAACACAAGCACACATGCATGGTGTGTGTGTATGTGTGTGTGTATGCACGTGACACAGCACAGGAGTAGAAGTGAGAAGAAAATCTTCAGAAGTCAGTTTTCTCCTTCACTACATGGGTGGGTCCTGGGATCAAACTCAAGCTGTCAAGCTGGTCCTTCAAGAGTGTTATGCTCTTAACTGCTGAGCTCTCTCTCAGCCCACAAGTCCTATTTATTTATTTTTAATAAGTCATTTAATTTTATCTTATGTGCATTGGTGTGAGGGTCAGATCCCCTGGTGTGGAGCTACAGACAGTCGTGAGCTGTCATGTGGGTGCTGGGAACTGAACCCAGGTCCTCTGATAGAGCAGCCGGTGCTCTTAACCGCTAACCCATCTCCCCAGCCCAAAAGTCTTTATTTGTAAGTCTAGGCCCTGCATGTGAGGGGGAACATTCGCCATCCATCCTTCTGGGCCTGGTCACTTCACTCCGCCCAGATAAGCACTTCCAGGGCACACTCTGCTGACCCTTCAACAAGGGGTATGTCTTCCTGTCTTCTGGTACTTTCTTTTACTTCTTTCTTCGTATCTAAAAGTTTTCACGTAGAAGTTCTTTTCTACCCTAGAGGCTAGTTTTATTCGACGGTGGTTTGATTCTTTACTTTTTAAGACTATCGTGAGAGATTGCTTTACAGGTTTCTTTCTGAAGCTCATTACTGGATACAGAAAAATGACTCATTTTCCTGCCTCCAGCCACATCACTGAAAGTTATTACATCTCAGTTTTCTGGCAGGGTCTTTTAAAGTAGGGTCACAGGGTGGAGAGATGGCTCAGTGGGTAAAGGCATTTGCTGCTCTTGCAGAGGGCCCAGGTTTGGTCCCCGGCACCCACATGGCTGCTCACAAACACCTATAACTCCAGTTCCAGGGCACCCAATGCCCTGCCCTCTTCTGGCCACAAGAGCACCTGCATGCTTGTAGTCCACATACATACATACAGTCAGGTGCATACTCACACATAAAATAATAAATGTAGTTTTAGAAAGCTGTAGAATCACATCTTTTGTAAATAATCTGATTTCCTCCTTTCCTATTCATAACCTATTCATTAATTTGCTCATTCATTAATTCATTTGTTGTATTATTATTCTGGCTACAGTCTCAGTATTGTAGCAGGAGGACTAGGTTACAGGACATTCTCAGCTACATAAAGTTATCACAGATAACTCAAAGCAAAACAGACTACGTATTTTTACCATGTATGGCAAGCCATTTCTATGGATGTCTGCTCTGTGAACTGTAGTCACACAGGATTTTATAGGCATGAGAAAGACCATCTCCACTAAAAAAAATTAACGAATTCTTTTGCTATCTCTTGCTGTTCTGACTTTGAAGGATTCTCAAGTTCTCTATTTGTTTAGTGTTACATGTTCTGTGACCATTTCCACAAACTTTACGTGGAATCTACTAGTAATATATAATTACATTACCTAATAGACGATCCAGACCATCTCACTTCAATGAAGCAAAAAAGGTCATGCCAACTGATAAGAATGTAATTTTGTAACCGAGCCTAAAAACCTTGTCACTTTCTGTGTAAGGACAGATGAGACATGTAGAAGAATCTCAGCAGAGAATTACCTAGCAAAGGACCAGAACAATAGAAACTGGAACAACGAAAGGGCCAGAAAAGTCCAGTGTGGTGGTGTAGAAGATGAGCTCTTGCCTCCAGCCTCCTGAGTCTAAGTCCCAGCAAAGAGACAGCACAGGCACAATGCTGGACAACGGTCATTACACCACCAGCACTGCTGCTGTTAAGCACAGAATCTAGATCTCAGGCAAGGTCAGATGCCAGGTGCTAATAAAAGCAGAGTGTTCAAGAAAGAATTAAACAGAACATTTCTCCCACAGATAACTCAAAGCAAAACAGATGAAGTACTTTTCCCATGTATGGCAAGCCATTCCTATGGATGTTTGCTGTGTGAACTACAGTCGCACAGGATTTTATAGGCACAAGAAAGCCGCTGTTCCCCTTTGAGGATATCTCCTTAGGAAATGGTAATAAAACATAAAGCCTAATTCAAACATCAACCTTTTGGGATCAATATTCAACCCTGTGTCAACATTCTCCTCATGAGCTGTCGGACTTAATGAAGGGCACCTAGCTCCTGCTGTGGTCTCTATTTATAGCCTGGAGTTATTTGTGAACAGTGCTGGGCACAAATATGAACTGGGTCCAGAGACAACCTCAGCTGAAGAACAAAACTGTTAAGAACAATGAGTCAGAGGAGTAGAAACACAGGGTCATTATGTTTGTTTGTTTGTTTGGCTGGTTGATTTTCAGAGATAGGGTTTCTCTGTGTGGCCTTGAGTGTCCTGGAACTCACTCTGTAGACCAGGCTGGCCTCAGACTCAGAGATCCACCTGCCTCTGCCTCCCGAGAGCTGGGATTAAGGTGTGCGCCACCACCGCCTGGCTAGGGCCATTATATTTGCATGCTCAAAATCATCTAGAAACCCAGAATTTTTAATTTGGGTTTCATCAAGCATTCAGTGGCATCTCAAACAAAGGGATGGGGCTTGCTAAGACTCAGAAGATGCTCAGGAGACTCAAGGTCGGATGCAGAGGAAGAATCCCAGTTACGCTGCATAGTGGGACCCCACCTATTTGTCCCAATTGCCCAGACAGAGCTTGATGTGGATAGGAAGGATAGGACGGCACACACCCAAGTCCTAGTGCTAGTCCAGATACGTGCAATCCATACAACCAGACTCAGGAGCACATTCACAATGGGTAAACAGAGGACCCCGAATTTCATTTGTAAAGGTGGGAGAACTTAAGGCCCAATGGTAGTTAACTCTTTTTCAGGTTTTTGACAAATGATTCAGGTACGTTTTCTTACCAGTCTAATGGGCAACAACTCTGAATCGTCCTGTGTGTCACTCCATCCCAGTGTAAGATCTTCAGTGCCTTCCCCACTTAACACTACCCTGGTTGGATTCAAAGCAGAGCCCTGAGCAGGGCTCACTGAAGTTAGTTCCTAAGCACCTAAAGCACATGCAGGGGTAAGACTCCATTCTTCTGATACCTGGACCCAAACTGGACACAAGAAAAATCATCACCACCACCACCACCTTCATCATCATCATCATCACCATCATCTTCTTCTTCATCTTCTTCATCACTACTGTCCCCAGAAAGTGCGAGGAAGAGGAAGGAGAAAGGACTGTCGTACATACTACCACAACAAAAGCAAAAAAGGTCATCAGGGGACACAGGAAGATGAGGTGGGGGAGACGCTGCAACACTGTCATTTAAAACCAGTTTCAGCCACTGACATGCAGAAATACCCAGGTACATTTGAGAAGGGGGCACCGGATCCTTGGGGCTCTGCTGCTGCTTCCTGAGAGGCTGAAATCACATGCAGTCAGACACCAGGGCAGAAAGGGCATGAAGGGAGCCGCAGGCGGCACTCACAGCAAGAGCAGACACCAGCCCAGATGTGTTCAGGAGCTGACGGTGCCTCCATCACTCCCGGCACGGTCCAAGAGGTCATCCTGTGAGCCCCAATTCTCAAATACAACACTGACCACAGTCTCTGAGGTTCATTTGTAATGAGGGAGGACCCATGAACGAGATCACAAAAAAAGCAATTCTTTGGTTTTTGTGCGGGTGACAGGAAGAGCAAAGATGAGGAGGAGAGGAAAGGAATGCACAGCACCGCAATCTTTATGTTCTTGTGGTTCAAAGCCTGGTAGGATCACGGAGGCAGGGCACATGCCTCCACAGAGCTAGCGAGCGACACGGGTTAATAACCCAATGACTCCCAGAATTCAACTGAGGCCAGTGTCACACAGCAGTTCTTTCCAAACCACGTTAATTTTATTTCCCTGCACTGCAAACACACACGCAGCTCTCCTGTAATAAATACCTAGGAGAGATCCACAGGGAGGAGGGACGTCGGCCGGCAGCACTGGGCGAGGCAGGTGGGAAGGTGGGGCCCCTGCTGCGGGGCCTCTGTCTGGAGGAGCTGGCAGGTACTGCTCGGGGACTACTTGGGCGGGCAGGGAAGCCTGGGGAGTTAGCCAGAATGGAGGATCGTGGGGTGGGGCAAGGTGACGACCCCCACAGGTGTGTGACAGTGTAGGGCCGATACCTCGGGGATGAGGGTTGGCTTCCAGATGCAAGTCCAGAGGCCGCATTGTGAGGGCCCAGGGATGTGGAAGTCATGGCAGCTTGAGGGGCTGCACTGTGAGGACCCAGGGCCGCCTGAGGGGCTGCACTGTGAGGGCCCAGGGCCGCCTGAGGGGCTGCACTGTGAGGGCCCAGGGCCGCCTGAGGGGCTGCACTGTGAGGGCCCAGGGCCGCCTGAGGGGCTGCACTGTGAGGACCCAGGGCCACCTGAGGGGGTGCACTGTGAGAGCCGAGGGCCGCCTGAGGGGGTGCACTGTGAGGACCCAGGGCCGCCTGAGGGGGTGCACGGTGAGGGCCCAGGGCCGCCTGAGGGGCTGCACTGTGAGGGCCCAGGGCCACCTGAGGGGGTGCACTGTGAGGGCCCAGGGCCGCCTGAGGGGGTGCACTGTGAGGGCCCAGGGCCGCCTGAGGGGGTGCACTGTGAGGACCCAGGGACGCCTGAGGGGCTGCACTGTGAGGACCCAGGGACGCCTGAGGGGGTGCACTGTGAGGACCCAGGGACGCCTGAGGGGCTGTCCGGGAAGGTGAGGCAAAGGATGAACTCGGCACTGGCACAGAGCTCCAGAAACTGGTAGAAGGAGCAGGGCTAGTTTCAAAGAGGCTAAATTAGTTGGGAAAGGGAAGAAAGAAGAGAAAAATCAAAGAAAAAATTGAGATAACTAAAAATGGAAAATGTCAGTTTTTAAAGGATAGCACAATTATATATTACAAACTCTTAAGAGTTTAAGTAGATAAGCAATTTAAAAATGACCAGAATCTAATTGCTACGTTCATGTTAAGGTGCCAAGGACCCCTTTCAAAGAAAACTGTAGCACACACAGCCACGTGTGTCTACAATATAACGTATCAACAACCTATCCACAGAAAGCTAAGAAATCCAATCAAGAAAGGACAGCACCGCCCGCAATGGCTACATCCGTCACTCCCCCACCCCCGATCTCCCCAATATGTACGACACCACAGTGTCCCTGACTCAGATGGACACTGTGAAGAGGTGCTTCTCAGCACCTTCGTGGCTGTTCTCCCACTAGTGAGATGTACAAGGAGAACCACACTGACCTGGTCAGCGAGCTGGCGCCAAAGGAGCCCAAGCTGCAGAACATGGGGCTTGTTCCTGAATTGGAGCCTGTGTTCAGCGTGAGATTTCTGTCCGGCGACCGAGCTGCCGTGGCAATGGGCTGGGATGTGGCGGTCAGACTGGCAAACGGGTTTTCATCTCGTGTCTGGGTGGACATCATCAGCACTTCCATTAAGATCTGGCCAATCAGATCCTTAAAATCGGAGAACACTGTCGGGAAAGCGGAGTAAAAAGCAGGTTATTCACAGGTCTCCATTTACATGGTCCTCTACCCAGCCAAGCAGACTGGAGAGACTCTGTGGTTCCCTGGACTGGAGTCTCAACAGTGAAAGGAGATTGGCTGCAAGCACAGAAAAGGGGTGGTCTTCCCAGTGATTTTTCTTTGAAAAATTATTTTACACTTATTTGTGTTTGTGTGTGTGTGTGCCCATACGTGCCCAAGTACAGGTCAGAGGATAACTTTCAGGAACCTTTCCGTCTGCCATGTGGGTTCTGGGGATCGCACTCAGGCCAGCGGGCCTGGAGTAAGCGCCTCTACCCACTGGCCATCGGACTGCAGCAGTCCCCAGCAATTTCCGGGTTTGGGCAAACATACCACAATCGTACATGAGGTCACTTCAGAGGAAACTGAGTGGAGCACACGCAGAAGCTCCGTGTACTTCCCTCATATTTTTTCTGTAAGTATAAAACTGACCCAAAATCAAATTTTACTTAAACCAAGCTTGGTCGGGGAGCTACCGCCATAAATACTGTGGAAAGCAGACAGCCCTGCCAGAGCCGCCCTTACCACGTCACAACAAGCGAGCAAAGCAGGTGTTTCCAGCCAGCACGCTTTGCAGAAAGTCTAAGGCTCAAAGGTTCTGCAAAGGGCTCCATACTGGGTCCCCTCTGGTTTCTGGAGCAGAATCCACAGTCTAGCATCTTTCTTACTCTGAGGAGCTCCTAGCTGATCTGCTGTTGATCTTTAGATACATTCCAGATATCACTAAACCATCCGTGCCCGCTTCAACTGGTTACATCATTAAGGAGTTATGAGAACTTCAGCGCTCCTAGCAAGAGTATCGCGTGACAAGTCTTTAAAACCTAAGGATGCTCGGCTCTCCACGGCCAGAGTTAAAAAGATGCTAGCAACATCAGAGACCAACCCAGCCTCCAGGGACACAGGATTTTCATTCCTGCACAGATGGGCCAAATGGGAAAGAAAAGGGAAAGGGAACCACATCAACAGTGACTCCCTCATTGAAAATATATCTGTTTAACAAAACACCTTTCTAAAGACTAGGACATACCTCAACGGGCGAAACGGCAAAAAATACCAGTTGCATTATATTCTGGTGATGTATAAAACAAAACAAAAACCCACCAAGAAAAACAAAAAACCCTCCAGCACACTGCCTCTCTCTTCTACTGCAAATGATTAAAGGAAATAGAAAGCCACAGTGCTCCAAAATGTTATATCTTGCAAAGCATTTTACTACTTTTTTAAGTATAGTTCAGCATGGCTAACCTCTTGGAACAGAATCCTGGGAAGACAACAAAATGTAATTATATTGCTAAGTAATTAAATAAAAAGACTTCTCGCAACTGTGTACACATGCCTTGGTAAGCATTTGAAGCCTAATAGGACAAACCACCGGGGTAGAAAGACACTCCTTGCAGCTGCAGCTGAGCTCGGCACGCTACAGGTGTAACTGGCGGCTGAGTCCTGGGGCCAACCAGCACGCTTCCGCTTTACAGAAGGAACTGATGCACTCTCAAAGAATCTTCTACCATAAAGGAAAAACTTCACCACGGGACAGTGAAAAACATTCATTATTTATATAGTTTCCTTCTGTAGAGAGCACATATTGGGGCTGGAGAGATGGATAGGCAGTTAGGAGAGCTTGCTGCTCTTCCAGAGGACCCAGGTTCGGTTCCCAGCACCCATACTGGGTGTCTCACAACCATCTGTAACTCCAACTTCGAGGATCATTCTGATGCTTTCTTCTGATTCCGGAGGCACCTGAACATACATACATACATGCATAACACACACAAGCACCTGAACACAGATATAAATAAAACAAAATGCAAAATCTTTAAAAAAAAAAAAAAAGCATTTAGCGGGGTCTGGAGAGATGGCTTAGTGGTTAAGAGCAATGGCTGCTCTCCCAGAGGACTTGGGTTCAAGTCTCAGCACCCACATGGCAGCTCACAACTGTCTGTAACTCCAGTTCCAGGGGATCCGACACCCTCACACAGATGTACATGCAGGCAAAAGACCAATGCACATAAAATAAAAATAAATGAAATATTTTAAAAAATCATTTAGCAACAGGATCAGTGGGAAGGGGAGAAAGGGCCCACACAGCCTTGTCCCCACCAAGAAGCATCCCTGTAACGAAAAGCACCGTCCTACACCAAGAGACTCATGTACAGTTCTCAAGAGCACCTGCCGACCAGACACCCCTGACAAAGAGTCCCACCTTCTTTTGGGTTCTGTTTGAACTGCGCAGAGAGAGAAGAAAGGAAGATGACATCTCTGTCCCGGTCCTTCCAGGAGACGCGGAAGATCTTACAGAGCAGCTGCAAGGCCTGCTCTTCAGACACTTCAGGACCTGAAGAAGGCTCCTAGTGGGGAAGATCTGAGTTAATCCACAGCAGGAGACAGAAGTTAAGACATTTTATTCCGATTTAAGACATTTTATTTCGATTTAATTCACTTACTAACGAGGCTATCTTTAAACTCACATGACACATGCTAGGAAGCAGAGGCAGATGGGTCACTATGAACACAAGGCCAGCCTGGTCTACAAACAAGGCCAGTCGGGCTACACAAAGCAAGTTTCAAGCCCTCCAGAGTTACATGTGAGACTTTGTGGAAGAGGGGAGTTAAGTTACAAAATCAAGGTCTCATTAAGCTGATGCCATCATCCATGGAGGAGCAGAAGAGCGAAGGCGTTACCAGGAACCCGCAGGACAGCCTGAGGCCCGGGAGCGTGCACACATCCCGTCTCCTCACCGCCGTGAGCTCTGAAGAACCAGGTTAATGTTCTCAGCATATAATCACTTTCCTTCAAGGATTTTCAAACTTGAACACTTCTCACCAGACGACCACATACAAGGTACACGAAGTCGCCCATGAGGAGAGGCTGCACAAGGGGGCCGAGGCCCAGCTTCTAACAACCACCAGCACGCCACCAAGAGTATTTCTGTGAACTTCCTGAACGGAACGTGTAGTACTCACCTACAACACGCATGAGTCCCAAACCCAAGCAACCCTCGGATGGCACTGAAGCTCTGATGAAAATGACAGAAAGGCCTCAGCAAGGTTTTTCTTGCTGGCAGGTTGTACATGTCCTTGCTTTAGTCACTTCAGAAAACAGCCAAGATATAGTGATCTGCTGGCTTAGTAAAGGACCCACAAAACTTAAATTTTACTAATGAAATCATGGACATGGTGGCCCATGTCTTTAAGCCCCACACTGAGCCAACAGAGACTTCTGAACAGCCTGGTTTAAACAGGAGTTTCAGGCCAGCCAGAGCAAGGTTCTGTCTTATAACAGCCCAAGCCAAAACAAACAAACAAACAAACAACAACAACAAAAAACCATGGGCCCCAGCAGGGAGAACGGAGGGATTTACTGTAGACGAGGCCGAGTTACCCTGCCACTAGGAGACCACAGCTGGAGCGGTGGTCATCTCTAATCCCAGAATTTGGAGGCTGAGACAGGTGGATTGCCAGATCCACGCCAGCTTGGACTATGCAGTGAGACCCTGGGGACCGAGGCCATTCTGCAACAGGAAGACCCTGCCCACACAGACATAGGTGCTGACTAGCACCCACCAGCGGAGCCTGCAGACACCAGCAAGGCAGTGCACACCACGGCGCTGAGCAAGGCGCAGCTTCTTCCTCTTACTAACCTTGTCACTGAGGCTCCTTTTTTCTCTCCGGTCATTTTCATCCACTTCCATATTTTCAATTCCCGAATCCACATCCACCTGGGACATGCTTTAAGGAGGAAGACAAAACAGCAAATCAACAAATCAACACTGGTCGGGAAAGCAAAATAACACTGGTTCCCCTTCCACATAAACCTAAGAGCTCCTCATGAACTGGCAGCTCCTGTCTTACGCGTCGGGATTATTTTTCCCCAAGGTATCATTTCCTTGGGCTCACTTTTAAAAACTGAGAAATCAGCGGAATGGATTTTCAGGACATGCTATTTTTACACAATGCATAACGCATCGTTTACAGCATTAGGTGACTGCCCAGCACCATGTATTAAGGCACCCATCGCTCTGACACTAACAAGAATCCTGTTCATCATGTCTCGTTTTCACACATCTGCGGTATTGGGGTACTCATTCCTGACCCACAGCCAGCTGCTGTCTCTGCAACTGAAACCTTGATGTGTCTCACTCTGGCACCATTGAGTCTTGATCTAATTCTAGATATGTATAAATTTCCACTACGGTTTTCTCTTGACAGGTATTTAAATTTTTCGAATGCATGAGAGCATTGTTATTAAGTTCTATGCTAATTTTCTAGCTTAGTATACAAGTCAAAACACAGCCATTATGTTTCTGACTCTGGTGACTCTGCCCGGTGAGTATGTAACATTCTATATTTTTTTAATTAGATCAAACTCGTTGCTTGCACCGCCTAATCTGTATGTTTATTCGTGCTCATCTCCTTGATCTAATTCTGGCTAAGAGAGACAAATCTGAACCCTCCAGGAGGGTTTTATGCGTGGCAGGTGCTCCCAGCGCTGTTAACGTTCGCTTTACGACATGCTGATGTTGTCACCAAGCATGCACACGTTTGGAACTGTCGCAGCTACTGCTAAACGCACAGCACCACAGCATGCTTCCTTCTAGTTACGGGGATCGGGTGACAACACAGATGGTAGTCCATGGTTTTCCTTTACCTCGTTTCAGTCGATACTGCGCAATCAAAAGTTTCAGAAAAAACCAATTCGTAAGTCTTACACTGCCCGCTGCTGAGTAGCGTGGCCAAATCCTGAACCTTGTGCACCCTGCCCGCGCTGGGGGTCTTCCCCTTGTCCGGCTCATCCACACAGAACAGCGACCTGCTCTTCGGTCATTTGGTAGGTTGGTTACCAAACTTACAATCAAGGTGTGGCCGTACCTGTCTCAGATAACTCCTATTTTACTCAACAGTGGCCCCAAAGCGCGAGAGCAGTGACACTAAGGAGGCATCAGGGCATAACACATGGAAGGAAAGACCAGCCCTGGTACTACACGGAGGTCTGCAGATGACACACTAAATAAAGGGGGGGGGGCTGCTTTAAAGACACACCTTCAGGCTTCCCGGGGGGCTGTCCAGTATTTCAGAACCGTCAGATCTTTGTGACTTCTGTCTCTCACCGCTGTTTCACACACTGGCAGTGTCATTTACACACTGTGAGTACAGTTTACACACCGAGATTTATGCACATGGACCAAGTGTTTATTATGAGGTCATTTTGTTGTTGCTGTTTTAAACACCCGTACCTTATATCTCATAAAAAACATTTGGAAATCAAACTCAAGTTTTATGGAGTGGTACCCGCCTATAACTGCTGAGCCATCTCTCTAGCTCATAAAAGACACTTGGCACTGACAAATATATAAAGAACGTCTCATTCAGAAAGGAAAAACTTTTCAATTTAAGAATAAAATTTGGTCCAGGTGGTGGTGGTGCACGCCTTTATTCCCAGCACTCAGGAGGCAGAGGTAGGCAGATCTCTGTGAGTTCGAGGCCAGCCTGGTCTACAGAGTGAGTTCCAGGACAGCCAGGGCTACAACAGAGAGACCCTGACTCAAAAAAAAAAAAAAAAAAAACGGAATTTGGATTCAGATGAGGACACAGGCCAACTACAAAGCTACAGACACAAGGGTACAGATTTCCCTTCTTATAAATAAACCAGTGGTAACGGGCGGCATCAATTTACCTTTTCTCACAAGAGACACCATCGATATCCATGCTCTGGGATCGTGAGAGGGACTGAGATTGCGTCTCAAGGCTGTTGGAAGGCGAGCTGCTAAGAGAGCTGACTCCTTCGCTGCTCTGGCTCCGATGGGCAACGCCTGCACAGGAAAGCGAGAGAGAGGCCCACGTGACACGATGCAAGCCCAAGGGGGCTCGCAACAGCAACACAAGCGACCTGTGATTCCTGGCAACGAGGATCCCTGCCAGACGAACCCAGGAGTGTTCTGGAAACCATGGCTTATCACTGCGCGTCACTGAGGTCAGTGACGGAGCTGCACCTAACGGCCAGAACCACTCGTTCCCTCCTTCAGCAATCCTGTGGCCCAGAACACAAATTAGGTTTCGTGACGGTCTGGCAAAGTTCCTGTGTTTTGCATCGTTTTAGTATGTTTTATTGGCGCGAGAGTGTGCGTGTGAACGTGTCCGTGTCCATGTGTGTCACATTTGGATGTCGGAGGACAGTTGGCGCGAGTCCCCGGGATCGAACACAGGTCACCAGGCTTGGCGGCAGGCGTCTTTACCCAGTTAGCCATCTCACCGATCCAACAGCACAGAGAGACTGTTAAGATGCACTGAAAGTAAGCTACGCTAACGGGCTGACAGACGTGCACAAAAGCTGCTAACAAATGTCAATGCAGAATCCAGACGGCTGGGTGTAGGTGTCTGTGGACAGTCTCCAGACACACTGAGGATGCAGCCTGTCTTCACTCGGCTCCCGTCCATCCATGCGCTGCAGAAATACAGAAAGGCGACACCGCCCTTGTTCCCACACAGCTATGGCAGCATGAAACCAGTGTCAGGAAGGAGGGGCAGTCTGCTTCTCAGAGAACTGTTCATCCATGTCTTTAAAAATTATGCTTGTTACAGAACTTTAAGAATTACTGTAGCCAGGCGTGGTGGCACATGCTGTTGATCCCAGCACTTGGAAGGCAGAGGCAGGAGGAATCTGAGTTCGAGGCTAGCCTGGTCTACAGAGAGAGTTCCAGGACAGCCAGGGCTACAACAGAGAAACCCTGTCTTGAGAGAGAGAGAAAAAAGCAAAGGACTCAAAAAGGTTGTTAGCCAAGCATTTACGGTATTTATTTATATCTATCCCTAAAAGGAAAGTTAACGGAAATGGTTAACATAGACAAATCACCACTTACGGCTGAAACGGTAAGTGTGTGGTAAACCAACGGCCCCAGCACTGTGGGGCAGCAAGCCTGCGCCTCCACTGACTCCGCACTGGAGGCTCACGAAGCCTCACTAATTCCTTTGCACAGCTTTAAACTCATGCCAGTTTGTTGAGACTACCGCAGGACTCACAAGAGAAACGAGAAGACTCGAGTGAAATACACAGGGTATCGGCTGAGCTCTGAAATGAGGCTGAAACTCATTCATTCAAGAGGCACGGACAAAACAGAGTGGGGCTGGGGAGATGGCTCAGTGGTTAGAGTGCTGGCTGCTCAGGCAGAGGACCTGGGTTCAAGGCCCAGCACCCACGTGGCAGCTCACGGCTGTCTAAGGCAGTTATCTGACACCTTCACAACAACGCACATAAAATAAAATGAATTATTTAAAAAACCATGGAGCAAAATAAGCTCTCGATAAATAAATACTTCCTGAGGTTAAAAAAAAAAAAAGTAGAGCATGGATTATTTTATCCATCACAACAAAAGGCAAATTTTAAATTAACACTGATCAACAAGTTACATAATTTACATTATATATATATATATATATATATATATGTACACACACACACACACACACACACACACACACACACAGCCTTTTTTTTTTTTTTTTTTTTTAAACTTTGTGGGCTGGGAGATGTCTCTGCTGGTGACAAGCTGGCTGCACGAGCAGGCAGAGCAGGCAGACCTGAGTCTGGATGACTAGCCTCCTAGAGAAGGCACCTGCAGTGACAGCCCCGGGGAGGCGGAGGAGAAGGCAGGAGACAGAAGACACCTGAGGCCGGTCTGGCCAAAGTGGCCAGCTCTAGGTCAGGCAGGAGACGCTGCCCTAAACCTGAGGTGGACGGGGGAAGCCAGTCAGTGCCTCCTATGGCCCTGACAGGGTGCACACAGGCACACTACACGCAACATGAAAGCCTTACTTAGGGCAGAGCATGCATAACGTACTATACCTATCACAACGGGAGCGGAGCAGCAGGCCACACCTAAGCTTCGCCTGGCTGCCATGTTTTTGTGTAGACAGCACCTGAACTCATTTCGCCCTGTGCTTTCCTGATCATCTACCACATGCTCGCTGCTCCCTATCTCTAAGAGTCACAACGATCCGCTGTTTTGTAAATCGAAGTTTGGTGGCCTCTTCCTTTTATTTAGACTATAAACACGCGAAAGCAACAGCCCAGTCACTCTTCCTTGAAAGCACACCATGTGGTTGTCACCTTCTCCCACTTCCTGCTCCAGGAGTCACGTGGGCAGTGGGCCTCAGAGATTAAGATTGCATTCCACCTTCCACCTTCCTAGGCCAGATATTAAAAAGCAAAAATATTGCCAGGGCGGTGGTGGCGTATGCCATAAATCCCAGTTTGCGGCCAGCCTGGTCTACAGAGTGAGTTCCAGAACAGCCAGGTCTACAACAGAGAAAACTTGTCTGGGGAAACCCCCCCCCCCCCAAAAAAAAAAACAGAAAGAAAGAGACAGAGACAGAGAAAGAAAAAGAAAGAAAATCAACTTAAAAAATCTTCAAAGTGAGAGCATGAAGCAAGGAAGGGCGAGAGCCATGCTTGCTTTACTACAACATAAATCAATACAAGCATGCAGGGCGGCTCTTTCCAGGCCCTGTGGCTGGCTGAGGGCTGTGGAGATAGCTGCACTCTGTAGGAAAGCCAGCTCTGTGAGGAACTAAGATGGATCGCAAGGCCTCCCTCTTGCCGCACTGCAGCTCCTCTGTGATATTCCCTTTTAGATACAAACCACACCAAATGCCCATTTAAAACTTGTTACTGCTGGACTTGTTCTAGTCAATCTGTCTGTCTGTCTGTCTGCCTGCCTGCCCCTAGACCTCTGTCTCTCACACACAGAGCCTTGTTAAATTCTACCATTAAAAACCGTCCCAGGACCAGTGAGAAGGCTCGGAGGGTAAAGGCACTTGCTGTCAAGACTGACCTGAAAACCAGAGTTCGAGTTTCAGAAGCCACACGGTGGAAAGAGAGAATGACTCCACACAAAAAAGAATAGAATAGAATAGAACACAAGAGAAAGTGGTTCTATAACCTCCACACACACACCATGGCAAGTACACACACACTCTAGACAGACAGACAGACAGGAAGAAAACCAGACGGATAAATGTATAAATGAATCCTGTCTCAAAAATACAAAAACAAAAACATATACAGTCCTAATTAGAGACTTTGTTTCAAACCACAAGCTGGATGGCACCTGAGGAATGGCACCCAAGACTGACCTTTGCCCTCCACACATGCGCACACACAGTAACCACTGCAGAAGAAGTATAACAAATACATATCAAGTTTTATTATTTTTTTTTGAGACAGGGTTTCTCTGCTGTGACTCTGGCTGTCCTGGAACTCACTCTGTAGACCAGGCTGGCCTCGAACTCAAGAGATCCGCCTGCCTCTGCCTCCCGAGTGCTGGGCCACCACCGCCTGGCCATATCAAGTTTTAAGAGAAACAAAAGCAACTGTCATGTAACTGTGAAAGCCATTTCTGTCAAACCCCAATTGATGAGAAGCCAGAAGGTCAGGAGGGAGGGACTCCCACCTCAGCCTCAACAAAATCCAGCAGAGGACTCTGAAAGCCGTGTCTCGCTGAAAGGCTGCTGCGGCTCTCCATGAGGACTGTTGCCTGCCAAACACCAGTCAACCCTGGACCACAGCCTCCCTTGTCACTGATCCTCGTGGCTGTTGACAATCGGAACAACTTGCATAACCTCCCTCGCTTTACCTGTGATGCTCGGTCTTCCTCTGCCTCCCCAGACGTGACGTGATCCCCTACAGCACTCGGGTCCCCACACAACACTCCGATCATTTCCAAGTGAACTCAGTGCTTCCTTAGAAGGCTTCTCCCTCCACTTTTAGGTTAAAAGAGCAGTTTAGCAAAAAATCTTAAGAGGCCTCCACAGGGTCAGAACTTTAGGGCCTTGGTGGTGGGGAGAGGCGGAGCATCAGGACCTCCATGCAAGAGGGGTTCACAGGCACCCTTATGCTCCCACGACCATCTGACACATTTGATTCTTCTTTTCTTTTTTTAAAGAAGGAAATGGATTGTACTGAGATGATAAAATTCTCTTCAGGAGAAATGAGGTAGTCTTGCTGTTTTCAGGGAGGAACCTCTGCATAAAGCCATGGTTCTCAACCTGTGAGTCACGACTCCTTTGGGAGTGGACTGACCCTTTCAGAGGGGACACCTAAGACCATCTGCATGTCAGATATTTACATTATGATTCATAACAGTAGCAGAAGTACAGTTACGAAGAAGCAATGAAAATAATTTTATGGTTGGGGGGTCACCACAACACGAGGAACTGTAGCGAAGGGTCGCAGCCTTAGGAAGGCTGAGAACCACTGGTGGAACACTTCTGACAGAAAACACTGCCTTCCTTCTGTCCATCACGAAACTGGGGCCTTTACAGAGTGAGCATTAGTAATGTGTTAGCATGGGGCTTGGGACAAGGAGATCAACAGGCCAAGGGCTAGAGAGACAGCTCAGGGGTTAAGAACACTTGCTGCTCTTAACCGGTTTCCCGCACCCAAGTCAGGCAGCTCCCAACCAACTGCAACTGCAGCTCAAAGGGACCCAATGCCCCCATCTGCCATCTGTGGGCACCTGTACACGTGTGTTCACACTCACACACAGACACACACATATATACATGATTTAAAATAAAATAAGTCTAGTCAGGTGGCAACACCACACCTTTAATCCTAGTACTCAGGGGTTAGAGGAAGGCAGATCTCTGCAAATTCAAGGCCAGCCTGATCTACATTATAAGTTCCAGGCTAGCCAGGATT
Source organism: Cricetomys ansorgei (assembly GCA_026225945.1). NCBI lineage: Eukaryota > Metazoa > Chordata > Mammalia > Rodentia > Nesomyidae > Cricetomys > Cricetomys ansorgei. Next base: position 67,235 of record JAMJFZ010000165.1, on the reverse strand, counting down.
ACATAGTGAAACCCTGTCTCAATCAACCAAATCTTAAACAAACAGCAGAGAGAGAAAAGGAAGAAGAGAGAGTACACACTTCTTGTCTACAGCCATAGCAAGCAAACTGAACACTTCTGGGGTTCTACTGTTTAGATGTGCTGTGTTTGAGGTGCTGGAATTTGGAACGCAGGGTCTAACGCTCTGCGCCGCAGACCTATGGAGTCAGCTCTTATGGAGAAAAACATTTCTCCACTTTGAAACACCAACCTCCCTTCATAGCCAATGGGCAATAAAGCCACCCTCAGGATCCGCACCCAGCTTTCAGGTCGGCAGAAAACAAACCCAACCCATCGTCTCCCACATGGCAGCTTCCCTTTGCTTTCTCTTTTCTTTCTGGGATGGTCTCACCACATAGTCCAGGTTGGCTTTGAATTTACAATCCTCCTGCCTCAGCCTCTTATAATTTATTTTTATTTTCAAAATTTTATTTATTTACCTCTCAGTCTCTCTCTCTCGCCGGCTGTGTGTGCCTGTGCACGTGTGCGCGTGTGTGCGTGTGTGTCTTAGGTCAAAGGACAACTTGCAGAGGTTGGTTCTTTCATGCCACTGTGTAGGTCCAGGGGACTAAGTTCAGGTCATCAGGTTTGGCAGCAAGCGCCTTTACTTGCTGAGTCATCCTGTCAGCCCTGATTCTGGTTTTTGAAGACAGGGTTTGGGACTGACGTGCAGCAAGTGTGGGCCTGGGGAAAGATATGAGGGGATACCAAAACTTGACTTTGTAATTATTGTGGGGAGAGGGACTCATATACACCACAGCATGTGCACAGACGTCAAGGGTCATGTGTGGAGTCGGTTCTTTCCTTGCAGTTTTACATGGGTTCTGGAGTTTGGTCTCTGGTCATCAAGTGTGCTTAGTGAGCGCATCTACCTGCTAGGTCACCTCACCAGCCCCTGAAATGATGTTAAAGGGCTGGGAAAACGGCTCACTAACTGTTAGGGTGCTTGCCACATGCACATGAGAACGTGGGTTCACAGCCCAGCACCAGGTGTAGCAGTGCACACCGTAATCCCGGTGCTGGGGACAGAGAGCCAGGAGATCTCAGGTCCTTGCGGGCCCAGGCAGTTACGCCAGATCAGCAAGCTCTGGGTCCAATAAGAGATGGCCTCATAAAATAAGGTGGAGTGCAAACAAAGGAAAACGCCTGACGTCCACTTCTGGCCTCCACACAGAACAGGCGTGTGCACACAGACCTGCAAGCGCACACACACACACTCAAAAACTTATTTTTAGTATTTTAATTGTGAGACGCTGACTAGAGATGAAAGCAGACGTTAAACGGGTCATGAGATTATGAGTCCAAAGTTCAAGAAGCAGGTCTGAGCTGGAAAGGTAAACCAAGGAGTTAAGAATTGGAAGGAATAATTGAAGCCAGGAAACGAGATGAAATCAGCAAGAACAAACAAGACAAAGAGACCCAGAGTCGAAACACTGAACCTGGCACCCAGGCACGCAGACATCAGGCAGTGAGGAGACTCCTGCGAAGACCTGAAAAGGAACAGAGCGGACAGGAGCCAGACAAGACGGCGCTTAGGGAAGCCAAGAGAAAACGGCTTCAAAGGGAGAGAGCACAAGCCTACACGAGAGGCTGAGGGTCACAGAAGGCAGACTCAGAGCAGAGCCCCCACCCCAGCTCGGCACAGCGTGCAGGGGACTTAGTCCAGAGGGCCTGCTGTGAAGGATGGGGGAGCTGGGGGCGGGTGGGATGAAGGGAGTCCTTCCCTCTCGTGTCACCCAGGGGGAAGCTGGGGGCGGGTGGGATGAAGGGAGGTCAAAGTGCCAGTACAGTCTCACACCCTGTATAACGCAATGACTCAGTGTGGTTAACAAAGTCCTCCTGCGGGAGACAACCCCAGAGGCCTGAAGGACAAGGGAGCCGTGGGAAGCGAGGCTCTGCAGGGTCAGGAGAACCGGTATGAGTGCAGGCACTGCCAGGCAGGACAGCATGTCCTAACAAGAACTGGGCAGGCGCACAGGGAGCAGGGGGGAAGCAATGACAAAGCTCAGATAGGTTCCCTTCCGCGTGTGTGCCTTCGCGCACAGAGTGAGTGGAGCGTGGGGTGCTGCACGCTCGGCAGCAGGGCGGGAAAGGGAGCCGCCTGCTCACACTGGGGTCTGCTTGAGTTTGTGATAGTGGATCTGACAGACCCCAAGGCCATGTGAGCTCTCCTCCAGCCTTGCTCCGGTGCAGGAGACAGACGGCAGGGGCAGTGGACGTAACCAAGCTGTGATGCAACTAAGTTAGAGAAACAAAGCGAGAGAGGCTTTGCCCAGGACAAATTCCAGAATTGCGGGGACATGGCACCGTGACGAGCATGTTTCCCAAAGGCTGGACAGACTCACCCCCGGAGCCCTGAACACCAAACCCACTGGAACCTGCCACAGCTACTCGCACGGCACACTCACACAGGCACCAACCGTGTCTGAACGTGCTATCATCGAAGGATGATGGGTAGGCATTCATCCCCACAGCCCACACTGACGTTTAACGACTTAAGGTAACAGACACCGCAAATGCTTTCAGTTGACAAGACAAAGAAGGACTGTTTGGAGGCGACAGCAGAGTGCACAGGACTGAAATTAACGGCCATGCATCAGATTAGTATGTACGACACACGTGGCTCTAATAACACCTTTTCCATAACTATAAAATAGTAATTATGAAAGCACCGTGTTTGATAGAAAAATCATGTAGGAAAACTCATTCAGGTACATGTCAGTGTTTCCACATTTCTTACAGAAGACGATCCTGAACATCACCTGTGAGCTCATTTATTTTAAAGAAAGAACATTTACCAGAGCTGAGCAGTTCTCAATGAGACCGCTATAAAACATCACGTAGGGGGAGTGGGTTCTTGCAGTGCCGGGGGTTGGACCAGGGCCTCACATGTGCAGGCAAGCGCTCTGCGGCCCACAGCGTGCCTGGCACCCAGCGTAATTCAGAGAAAAAGTTCTGTGCCACTGTAGCCAAAGACAAGAAATCTATAACCAGAGGCTTGCCATTTGGCCATTATTTTAATCTTGCATTTGCAGATTATTTTTTTGCGTGTGCATGTGTGCGTGTGTGCGTGTGTCTGTCTGTCTTTCTCTTCTTTTTTTGAGACAGGGTTTCCCTCCCACTGGACTGGATAGACCCACTGTCCAGGAGTCCTAGGAAGTCCCGGTCTCTGCTATTCAGTGTAGGGTCACTGGCACAAGCTCCCGAACCCAGCTCTTACGTGGGTGCAGGGACCGGAACGTGGGTCCTCACACTTGTGCAGGAAACACTTTACCCACCAAGCTATCTTCGCAGCCCCTGGCAGAGCATTCTGTGGTAGAGCGCATGCTTACAGGGAGTAAGAATGGGGGTGGGGGAGAGAAGCATCAACCAAATTCACAGAATCAGCAGAATCAGTCTTAGTAACCTCCAAAGGCCAGACCTGAGCCTGGTTGGAGGAGGAGAGGAGAGGGAGGGAGAAGAGGGAAGCCAGGGAGAGGGATGAGCAGGGAAGGGTAGGGAGGAGGAGACAGGTTTGCAAGTCTTCACTGGTCACTATCAAAATGAGCAGGCAACAGTGAAGCGCCCCGCAGTGACCTTTAGGCTGCTGACTGCTTTAATCTGTGTGGCAACCTTGGGATGAGATCAGAAGTACAAGGGCTTCCAGGGTGGAGGCTGAGGCTCACCTGCTGCACCTATGGGGGAGGTAGCTGGGGTCATGTTGTGGACATTGAGACCAAGACTCTGGGAGGGGCCTGGGGCTGATGCAGCTATCGGAGGTCCAGGAGGGTTCTCCCTCTGGGGAGACGTTAGCGGGGTGGTTGGCTGGGAGGTCTGTCCACCAGCAAGTCGTGCCAGGCGCCTCCGTCGAATCTACAAAAGGGGGAGAGAAAGGACATTCTGAGTCTGAGAGCAGAAGCACAGCCGCCTGCAAGAACAATGACATGCACGCACTAAAAACTATCAGTTATCATTCCCGGGCGTAGCAGCCCGTACACCTCGACAGGAACGTGTTGAGAAAATAACAAGGCAAAGCTCGTGTTCTGGCTGCGTCAGAGGACAATCTCACATGTGAGCCTCGCCTTCTACCTAGCGTGAGCCCACTGCGTAGGACGTGCCGGCCACCCTTCACCTCCAGGGTGTCTGCAGGTCTCAGACCACCCCCACCCCACCCGCACTATGTCTCAAAATGAGCTCAAGCTGGACTACAGGATTTCTGGTGGTTAGATAAAAGCCAGCATTCCTCAGGAACTCGTGGAACGGGTTTTCGAGCCCCAAAAGGAGTCCCTCCCCTACTCAGCCTCCTTATGACTTGCAGGATCTGCCCATCCCACAGGACACACTTGCTGCTCTCTGGCTGCTCTGCCCTATCTCTCGATACCCCCCCCCCCCCCCCGTGCCTCCCCACTTCCCTAGCCCTGACCACGTCCAGTCTGCTTTCCTGTCTCTCTGCTCTGGACTCTTCCAGATGCGTCTGGATAGTTTCTCTTAGCCACAAAGAAACCTCCCCCAAAGAGCAGGCACATCGGCAGACTCCTTGCTGCCCCTCACATACTATCCTGTCTTCCACGTCACCACAGAAACACGGGAATCAAAGCGCACACTGCTGCGCTGGGCTTCGTGTAGCTCTGGGGATCTGACCTCTGGGCCTCAGGCCTGGCCAGCAAGTGCTTTACTCACAGGGCCGTGCCCGAAGCCCGGACTAGTACTCTTAGACGCTACCACCTTACTTTAAGGAAACTGTACTTTGATTGCCTCACCAAGGCTATCGCCTTAACTAACGATGTAAATTTCCAATATGCTAATACAGTAAAAGCTTGTTATTTTAACAAAAAGGCATGATGTAGTCATTTTGGATAGGTAAGATTTAGACGGGCTGGAGACACGGCTCAGGAGTTAAAGTCACATTGTTCTTACAGAGGACAAAGGTTTGAGTCCCAGCCTCTACCTGGTGGCTCACAACTATCTGTAACTCCAGTTTCAGGGAATCTGACGGCCTTTTCCGACCTCTGTAGGGACAAGCACACATGTGGTGTACATACATACATACACATTAAAAATAAATAAATCTAAAAAATTTAAAATTTAAGTCAATTTCATCCAATAGGAGTAAGAAACAAAAAGTACAGTAATACACAAATTTTATCATAAACTTCAAGAGCAAAATGTCTAGGCTGTTTTTTGGTTTTCTTTATGTGATCAAAATGAAAATGTAATCTGCCATTCTTCCCGGAATACTCCAGTTACAAAGTGATTTCAGTCATTATCGCACACCTAGGTGATGTGTTCACAACAGCCAGGCCCATGGGCTCTGCACAGGCATGACAACCCTGGACGTGAGCAGGCGTCTCAGCAGCAAACCAGCCCCTGGGCACACGCCTTCTACCAGGAGTGAGACAATGGACCACGGCAATGGTAACAGGACAGACTCAGCGTGTCATTCTGACACTGTAGGATGCCTGCTCTGGTTATCCTTAGACCAAGGAACTGCCCCGCCCCCCAGAGTGGAGAAGCTCCTCCTCCTGCCGGTGACGCAGATGTGCCAACCAACCACTTCCCCTGAAATCCTGAGTGTGTCACATGGTTAACTGTCTTATGTTTACTTCAGTGTAGTAAGCCCTTTGAAGAAAAGAGCCCAGGCAGACAGCTCAATAGATGAGGTTCTGCTTGGCTGTAAGAGGACCTGGGTTCGGATCTCCGACACCTGTCCTGTCCCAAGTTGCAGGAGGGCCACAACCACCCGGCTCTACCTAGGTGCTGGAGCTCTGAGCTCTGGTCCTCAGTCTCCCACAGCAAGTGCTTTATCCCCAGCCCCAATTTTCTTTTTGCTTTCTTCTGCTCTGCTTGCAGTGACAGGCCATTGCACATCTGGGGCGAGCATTCTGCTCCTGGGTTGGTAGCCCCAGCGCAAGGCAGAATTTTTTTTGAAAACTAAGAGATAAAATCTGTATCTTGAAATTAATGTATGCCAAGTTTTGATGCCGTTGTCTCAGATTAATGAGGGGACTAGAGGGGACGGCTCGGCAGTTAAGAATGCACACTGCTCTTAGAAAGGACTTGAATTCGGTTCCCTGCACCCAATCCGAAGACTCACGTTTAACTGTCTGGAACTCCAGTCCTGGAGGATCCCCCTCATCTGGCTTCCTCCACCACTGTACACTTGTGCAAAAACACACCAACACACATGATAAGACACAATTGTGTGTATAGGTGTCTTGCCTACATGTATGTCTGTGTACTGTGTAACCCAGGGAGAGCCCTTGAAGGCCAGAAGAGGGGGATCTGCAGAGACTGCAGTTACAGGTTTTAAGTCACCATTGGGTAACTAGGGATTGAACCTGGATCCTCTGGAAGAGAGCCACTGATCTTAACCACTGACCCATCACTCTGGCACAACATAAAAAGCAATCTTTTTTAAAAAATTTAAAGAAATTACTGAAAACAGCTATGTAAATACTGACAAGAACAGTTCCCACTCTCAAAGATTCTGATTTTCTTTAGTGATATACTTTATTTGGTTCATCTCTTAGTGACTCTTGTATATTGTAATTTTCAAACATGGTTATCTTCCTGTATTGCAGTGATCAGTGACTTCTGCACTCCAGTGGCCAGCATTTTCAGTGCTTAGCACAACATTTGGTCACTGCATCAACCTGCACCTCATCTCCACACGCTTGGCCGCTGCTTTATTAGCTGTAGGGGCTGGCACTGCATGTGTTGTGCTTGTTCTGACATCACTAAAGGGTTGAATATACTCAAGAGATAGTGTTTGGCTTTGTTTTGGTGTTTGAGACAGGGTCTCATGTACTCTTGGCTGACCACAAACTCATTATTTAATGAAGGCCGGCCTTGAAATTCTGATCCTAGTGTCTCCACCTCCCAAGCTCTGAGAGTACAAGCATGTGTCACCAAACATCCATAATCAGCTCAAAAGTAGAAAGTTTTAAGCCTGAAGATATGTCTCAGTGGTTAAGAGTACTTGCTACTCTGGCACAGGGCTAGAATTCACTTCCCAGCACCAAGGTGATTCACAAGTGCCTGTAACTCCAGCTCCAGGGGCTCTGTTGCCCTCTTCTGGGCTCCACAGGTATCTGCACTCAAGGGCACATGCACAAATACAAGCATAAAAATAAATCTTCACCCCCAACCCAAGACAGGGTTTATTGTAACTCTGGCTGTCCTGGAACCTACTCTGTATAAACAGGCTGTCCTCGAACTCACAGAGATTTGCCTGCCTCTGCATCCCAAGTGCTGGGATTAAAGGTATAAGCCACCGCCACCTGGCTAATAAGTCTTTAAAAAAAAAAAGTTTCACAACACTGTCCATTGCCAAAGCCACCCTCCTTAACAGGTACTACTCAAACTTGAGAGGTAAGTGGGGAAGAGGCTCCAGAAAACAGCAACATAAATAGCAAATAAACTATTTGCCACTTAGAAGGAACCTAATATAATGAAGTGGAAGCCAAAACTTCAGAGTAAGATCTTACCTTCTGCTATCTGAAAATTGATAAGTAAGTATCTGCTGCTATGAAAACGGAAACTCGCAACTTTCTGTTTTGGATTTAGTAACTAAAAATGTCAAGGAAGTACAAGGTTATTGAGGAATTCCTGAAACACTGTACACATAAAGGTATCCTTTTCTTCTGGGGACTGCCTTAGTCCTGGCTGGACTTTTTTTAGAGGAGGCTGCAGCTGATAACCTCGCACCTGTCCTGCTTAAGTCTGCACGCCTGGTGGCTGTTCCTGTGGTCCTGGAACTCAGGTGACTGAGGCAGGAGGACTGCCTCCAGACCGAGGTCAGCCTGGTACATTCAGCGAGCTGTGGAGCAGCCAGGACCAGTGAGCAAGGCTCTGTCTCAAAGGACATATCTGAGAGATTTATGACTGACACTCTTTTATATCTGTGGGTGTGAACACACGAAGGACTTGTGTCAGCGCTGTCATAATGGGAGTCAGTGACATGTTTAAAAGCATGACACCCATGCACATAAAATAAAAAAATAAATTTAAAAGTAAAGTTTAAAGCCGGGCAGTGGTGGTGCATGCCTTTTGTGCCAGAACTCGGGAGGCAGAGGCAGGCAGATCTCTGTGAGTTCGAGGCCAGCCTGGTCTACAGAGTGAGTTCCAGGACAGCCAGGGTTACAACAGAGAAACCCTGTCTTGAAAAACCAAAAATAAATAAAGTTGTTGTTGTTTTTAAAGAAGAAACTGGGGGTGAGGGGCTCCGTAGAGACAGGAAAAACAGATCTCTGCTACAAAACAGATCAGGTAAACAGCACAGGGAAGCAGAACGCGAGAGCGCTCTCGCTGGCTTGTGTATGAAGACCAGAAGAGGTGACAGGCTGCAGCCAGACGGCAACGGGGGCAGAGGGACAGTGCTCGAGCCAGGCCCTCAGCTGGGAGGCGGGTCACTGCATGGCTGGCCCTGCACAGCACAGGGAGGAGGGCAGAAGCGCAGCTGCAGAGGTAAGGAGGGGAAGCTCCCCTCCACCTCCTTTATCTTCTTGGCGGAAGAGTGCGTGGGAAGTGGAACAGGGATGTGCTAAGGAAGCGGCAGGATCGCAGTGGCACCAAGTCAGCAGGTGAGCACCTGAGATCCACCATGAATTCAAAGGGAACCACCGAGGCCAACCACTGTCACCTGTCTCCAGCCACAGGGCTTCGCAGGGGCTGTGTGGGCAGAAAGACAGACCCAGCCTTGATCCGGTGATGCCACACAAGGAGGCTGCTGGCAGAGACGGAGACAGTGAGCTGGGGTGACACTGCTCCGTGGAGTGAAGACAGTCCACTGGAGGCCCAGTGGGGTTGAGAACCTGGCTCGTCAGGGATCCATCAGGAAGCCAGGTGCTAAGTGGCCTGCAGATCTGGGCAGCAGGCCTCGACTCTCTGTCCTCAGCCAGAAGCAGCTGTCCCAGGCCACCGTTTGAATGAACAAGGTGGTACGGTTGTCCCTCGGTGTACAGAAGGACCCGCTCTGGGATTCCCTGCATCCCATACAAACCTCCTTGGAAGTGCAGTGATGCTGGCACGAAGCTCACACATGTTCTTCATAGTCTCTATCCACAGATTTATAATGCTAAGTACAACGTAAAAGTTAGTGAACACTTGTTATGCTGCATTGCTCAAGAAACAATGACGAAAGTTATACTGATGCTAAGTACAGACACAGTCCACATGCAGCGCAAAAGTGTAACTACACACCCAGGTGAAATAGGCAGGATTGTGAGTTCAAGGCCAGCCTGGACTACATAACAATAATCTTTCTCAAAGGGCACTTGGGAGACAAAGGCAAGCAGATCTCTATGAGTTCGAGGCCAGCCTGGTCTATATAGTGAGTTGTAGGCCAGCCACGGCTACACAGTGAAACCCTGTCTCAAAAAAATAAATAAAAATAAAATATAAATAAATTAAAACCAACAATAACAAAAAGAAATTCAGGAGAAGAGAAATTAACCATGGTACATTCCTGCACTCAAATCTATAGGGTAATTGGCTAGGAGTACTCTATTCACCAGCATGGGTGATGCTCACATAGCATGCCGAAAGAAGCCAGACTTAGATTGTATGGTTCCAGATACATAAAGTTTAAAGACTAGAAAGACTAAGCAATGGTGTTTGTTAAGGTAAGATGGGATGAGGACTAGGAGAGGTATAAGTGAGCTTCAGGGTAGGTAGAAGGGGCTTTAAAAAAAACAAAACCAGGGGCTGGAGAGATGGCTCAGCAGTTATGAGCATTGGCTGCTCTTCCAGAGGGCCCGGGTTCAATTCCCAGCACCCACGCGGCAGCTCATGACTGTAACTCCAGTTCCAGGGAACCTGACACCCTCACACCAATGCACACAAAATCATTTAAAAAAAAAAAAGACTGGCTGGCTGGGCTCACACCTACAATCCCAGGACTCAACTAGTGGAGGCAGAGGCCAGGAAGTTGGCTCAGCCCATCAGGGCACCCAGCCTGACAACTCAAATCCAACCCTGGGGTGCAGAGTAGAAGAGAGCTGACTCCTAAGAGTAGTCCTCCCACAAGCACACACCCATCTCCCCACAAAATAGATATGGGGGGGGGGTGGAGAAGAGCAGCAGCTGCTGATGAGGCAAGAAGGCTGAGAGTTCGAGGCGAGTCTGGGCTATACAGTTAGACCTGAACACCATCTAAAAAACAGACAAGTTGGGCAATGGTGGTGCACGCCTTCAAACCCAGAATGGAGAAGCAGAGGCGGGCAGATCTCTGTTGGTGAAATTTATTTCCAGTTGTGCTCATGTAACTTTAAAACAATTGTTTTGTACATGGTTAGAGGAAGCTGCCTAAGCCTTGGCAGTCTGCTTCCGCTTGCAGGTGCTAGCTTGCTGTAAATCTGTGATTCAGATATTTGCTTCCTCGTGACCTGCACCTGCTCAGGGCTCTCCCACAGAGCACTGTGGTTCAAACAGCTTGTGCTCTGAGATCTCCATGTGAAGAGCAAAGTTGCTGTGGAGAAATTCTTGGAGTCCCTCTCTCACAATCTCAGGCAACAAGGAGAGAACATTCCCCTTGGGCTTTGAGCTCCCCCATGTAAAGGTGCTAAAAGGTTGTGGAATAAGACTAAGCTACAAGTTTTCTTCATTATGCAAACAGGCTATGGATGAGGGAGTGGAGCTTTTTAATCAATAAGATACACCTGAGATCAGTCGGCCAGGGTTCAGCTGTCCAGGATGGTGCTTGCCACGACATGCTGTTCTCTCTGCTGAGGTCTGGCAGGTTTCTATCTATGAAGATGTCTCCTTGTCCTTCTGGCTAAGCTCACACAGTGGCTATGGGCTACAGATCTCTGTGAGTTCAAGGCCAGCCTGGTCTACAGGGACCCAGGACATCCAAGGCTACACAGAGAGCCCCTGGCTCAAAAAAACAAAAACAAAACAGACAACACAAGCTGACTGCTGACTAATCTAAGAGGTATGTCATAAAGACGTCTCGTGGTACAAGTAGGAATAATGAGCTCACGGACGTTTGTGTTATTATTCTTCATAACTTCCATGTTTCAAATAGGATATAATTTTGAAAAATCTTTCAAGGTGGGACTAGAGAAATGGATCAGCAGTTAAGAGCCCTGGCTGATCTTCCAGAGAACCCAGGTTTAATTCCCAGCACCCACACGGCAGCTCTTGACCCTCTGTAACTCCAGTTCCAGATGACCGGACATCTGGCCTCTGTGAGTGAGCACACAGTACACAGACATATACATGCATCCACACACGTAAGAAACACACACACATAAACATAATAAAATTAAAGAACAACTTTCAAGGCCCACTAGAAAGGCTACTGATTGAGAGTGTATGGCTTTCAATTGAATATAAACTAAAATGTGTTCTATAAGCAACCCATTTATTGCCTGATACTGAAACTTGCAGCATTTAAATTTTAAAAATGTGTTCATAAACTGGATTGTGATTTCAGGTACTAGGGAGGCTAAGGCAGGAAGATTGCAAGTTCAAGGCTAGCCTAGGCTACAGAGCAAGACCAACTGAGTAACTTAGTTAGACCTTACCTCAAAATAAAATATAAAAAGAGGTCTAGGAATATAGTTTAGTGCACTGACCCCTGCACCCTCTGGTTCAAACCCAAGCTTTACTACTGACTCTAGGTATGTCCAAGAGAAGTCACTCAACTTCTCTGTACTTCCAGCCAGCGCCTGTATGATAAAGTAAAGACCGAGCTATAAGAAAGCCACCCGTCTCTGCCTCCTTTCTTCTTTTCCTGGTTCCCTCTATGATCCGCACGTCCCTCAGTCTCTGCCCATAGCCTTTTACCCCATGGCTTTCCGGTGTCTTGTGGTACTGGAGATAGAACCTGGGCCCAAAGCATGGGCTCTGCCAGAGCTACTCTCTCAGCAGCCTAAAATTTTAAGGGCAGGGACTCTCCTCAGCTTTTCTCCTTTGATAAATCTCCGCAACAGTACCCGGTGCTGACCCTTAGCAGGTGTACTCTAAATGTCTGTTAATGCACAAAATATTAGACAATACACTGCACATAAAACTAGTTCTTAGTTATATGATCATCACATTTTGAGGCAGGGGGGATTGGTAGACTATACTGCTCAGATGCGGATTCAAGCAATCCTCCTGCCTCAGCCTCCTTAGATAAAGGAGCATACTTGTTATTCTTTAAAAAAAAAAAAAAAAGTCTCACCTTCAAATTTCAACCTGGTTGCAAAGCTTAGCCTGAGAGGTAAAATCAAGACGTTCTGCTTACTTGGTGATGTAAACAGAACAAACGCCCTGACTCACCGGAGGAAGCTTCCCAAGACGCATCTCTGCTGCCTGATTCCCTGTCTGAGTCCCCTCCACTCCACTGTCCCAGCAAGGGTCAAGACCCTGTGACAGACACTGTAGGCTGTGAATAGTTTAGGGATAGAAGCCAGTCCACAAAGGACACGAGCAAACAGATGTTGTATGACTGTCCTGCCTGCTCAAATCTTTCAAAAATTATTATTTAAATAAAATGATTCTCATTGTGACATTTTATACATATCATTGCATTTTGCTCATTATGTATGTATTATGTATGTATGTATGCATATATGTGCACCATGTGTGTGCCAGGTGTCCACGGAGGTTAGAAGAGGAAGTTGGATCACTTGGGACTGAAGTCACAGGCGGTTGTTAGCCATCACGTGGGTGCTGGGATTTGAAGTCAGGTCCTCTAGAAAAACAGCCAGTTTTCTTAATTGCTGAGCTACCTCTCCGGTGTCCCTCCCGGTGTGTTTTTTGATTATGTGTAAATGTGTGTGTCTGTGTCCAGGCCTATACATCTGAATGCAGACCAGAAGGTGTCAGGCCCCCTGGAGCTAGAGTTACAGTCAGTTGTGAGTCACACAGTGTGGTGTCCCAAATTGAACCCAGGTCCTCTGGAAAAGTAACAAGTACTCTTAACCACTAAGTCACCTCTCCAGCCCTATTAACTAGCTTCTTGGTGATTCCCCTTCTTGTTGCTTCAATGTCACACACATACACAGGGAAAGACAGAGAGAGAGAGGCGGGAGATGAAATCTAGACTGAGTCACACACATACCCATTCTTAAAGACCTACTGGCAAGGAAGCCGCACGGGGGTGGGGCATTGCTTTGGCCTCCACAGCACTCTCAAGTTAGTGCCTTGGTTAGGGTTAGGGATAGGGTTAGGGTTAGCCCTGGGTTTGATTCCGAGCACCTCACCTTTATCACCGTCTGGAGATGGCTCAGCAATTAAGAGCACTTGCTGCTCCCAGAGGACCCTTATAGCACCCAAGAATGGGGGTCACAAGCATCTGTAACTGCAGCTCCAGGGATGCAACAACCTCTTCTGGCCCACTCATCCCTCCCTCCCGCTCTCCCTCCCACCACCCCCCTTCACAGAACACGCATGCGCGCACACACACACCCCAACACACAGCCTGAGTAACCAAGACACACACGACAAATAAAATAGTCCCAGCATTCCAAAGTACTACTAAATTCCTTTTCTTTACTCAACCTACGTTTTCACACTGAGCACAAAGGACTGGTAATTTCCTTTATGTTAAACTACAGTCCTTTGAAAAAGGACAGAGAGAAAACCCAAAGGCGTGAAAGGGACAGTGGCGGCAGACCATGGCTGAGCCCGACACTGAGCAGGCGTGCATTCCTAGAGCTCTTCCGTCCGCTCTGTTTCGCTTCGCATTCCTAAGTGACACTGCAACAGGGGTTTCCCCTAATGGCTCCTCCTGATGCTGCATTTCCCATCCCCCTCCTCGGACTTTCTGACACTAGACTCAAAGCAGGCAAGGCCACTGTCGCAGGCCAGGCAGGCTGGGACAGGATGGACCAAACTGCACCTATTTTTAGTAGTCTGTGGAAGGTGGGAGGACCCACAAAATATTGCTTTTAATTTAATAAAATATACCTTCACAAAAACCCTTGCCTTTCAACTAAAAATTCAGAAAGTAAATTCCAACACAGAGAGAGACACCATTCTTTTTACTCCTTGGAGTGGTTTCCTTCTAAAAACATACTTCATGTTTTCCAATCACACACCGGCCTCCTAGGTCGGGACACAGACCTGCCCTGCTCCTACAAAGAGGAAGGGGATCTCGGGATAGTAACCTGGCTGCGATGTCACTGACAACCACTTCTGAGCTATCGGAGACCTAACACCTAACACGGAAGAGTGACAGAGTAATCAAGCAAACCAACCCTCCACGTCCTGTGGGCGAGATGTGGCTCTAAAGCCCACGTGTGAGCTCAAGTTAACAACTCAGAGACCAGCTCATTTCAACACCACTGCACAGGTGTAACCCACCTCTTGTTAAGTGACTTGCTCAGACCCACAGCTCCAGGGTGACGCGTGGGTCTGAAGCTAGACTGTGACTTCCCACACACCACCTATCTCCACAGCAGAACACTCCTGCGGTGTCCATGGTGGCACTGAGGTGACAGCTCCTCTGACAGTGCCCACTGACCGCTAGAGGTACAGAATGCTAGAGCCAGGCACTGGAGCAGATCCACCCGGGCGGTGGCAGTGCACACCTTTAATCCCAGCACTCAGAAGGCAGAGGCAGGAGGATCTCTGTGAGTTTGAGGCCAGCCTGGTCTACAAAGTGAGTTCCAGGATAGCCAGAGCTACAACAGAGAAACCCAGTCTCAGAAAAAGAAAAAAAAGCAGCAGCAGCAGCAGCCTGAATCCTTTGTTGGGACTTTCACTGAATGCCTACCACGCACTACACCCAAGATGCTCCACCCAAGTCATAATGTCACCCTCAAAGAAGGAAAGTGATTCCGATGCACTGTGAGGAGAGCACAGGTTGGGGACACAACCACCCATGCCTCCGCACAGCCTCACGGGGGCGAGTACACGGAGCCTCGTATCCTGTATCTCCACCAGAAATAATACGAAAGCGAGCTGTGCGGCATTCACTTTGATGTCTTTTTCTCTCTTTTTGGTGTGTGCGTACTCATGCCCGTGAAGAGGACATCAGACCCCCTGAAGCAGGAGTCACAGGCGGCTGTGAGCCAGTGCGGGAACTGGGAACTGAACCTAGGTCCTCTGGAATAGCAGCAGGCGCTTACCGACTGAGCCATCTCTCCGGCCTGATGTCCACTGCTTTTAATGGTGTATCTTTATGTTTTCCAGGGTTCACTGAAGTTTTTAGGAGCTGAACTGGAAAGCGGGCTGCTACAGAACTCACTGATTTCCTCTATATCTGAAAAGGATGCAGCTTTTGCCTTGCAAGACACCACCATTAGTGCAAACCTCACACAATGTAAGCGGCAACGATGAGTGCTCGGGGTTTTCATCTCTTCTCTCAGTTTCTAATGACGACAGTGAAAGCCATTAGTACTTCCCACTGCATCAATAAAACCTGAAAACATTCAGACATTGCTCTGCTCCATCCTGCCTTCCCTCAGAGACCCAGGGAGACAAGGCAGCCCCCACAGGAAACAGTATTAGCTCTGCAGGAAAGGGAAAAAGTCACTGGTAGACTCCACCCCAGCCTAGAAGTGATCCCCGAACTGCCAAACTCCCAGCAGAGCACGGGAAATGCAGCCTCCCCCAGGAAGGCAGTGTGCCATGAGTCTTGTTCGGTCAACATGCCTTGTGCTAGGGCCCCGTCTGGTGGGTGAGCTGCCCCCTCTCCCCTGACACTCCCGTCCACTAACCGCTCTGCACGCCCTCTGCTCCTTCTGCTTGTGTCTCACGTAGCACCTCCTCAATGAGGCCTTTGACCACCACTGCCTATTTCCACACCTCTATGGCTCACCAAACCTGCAAACAGTTCAGCACCAGTCAACTGAGTTTATGTGTCTGTGTACGGAAATTTACACAAAGAGATGTGAAAAAAAAATAACAGCTGGTAGTTCTAAGCAATTCATTCAACCTTTCTGCAGATGTGAAGATTTCCAGGTTAAGAACTTGAGAGCTGATGGGGCTGGAGGGACGGCCCTGGGGTTAAGAGTGCTTATTGTTCTTGCAGAGGAGCCGGGTTCGGTTCCTAGCACCCACACGGTGGCTCAGAGTCATCTGTTACCTCGGTTCCAGGAGTGCCTTCTTCTGATTCAGCAGGCATGCGTGTGGTGCACACACATGCATTCTGGCAAAACACTCATAGACAAAAATAAAAACAATAAATAACCGGGTGGTGGTGGCGCAGGCCTTTAAACCCAGCACTAAGGAGGCCGAGGGAGGCGGACCTCTGTGAGTTCCAAGACAGTCGAGGCTACACAGAGGAACCATGTCTTGAAAAACCAAAAAAAAACGGGAAAAAATTTTAGTTTTTATTTTTAAGTTGAGAACTGAGTACAGCAGTGTTCACTCTAAACCCAGAACTTGGGAAACAGAGGATGAGAGTAAACTGAAGGCTAGCCTGGGCTACAGGAGACTGTCTCAAAAAAAAAAAAAAGGGAAGGGAAAACCGAGTCTGCATATATTCTGGCCATGCTCAGCTGCACACGATGCACACGGAGCAGGATCAGCCGTCTGAAAGCAGGCTGGCGTGATAGTGAGGCCGTGGTGGCAAGACGGAGGACGCCTCAGAGTGACTCAGCCATCCGTCATCCCTGGTTTCAGAAGACGACTCCTGTCTCCCTGAGATAACTCCCATTTCTTGTGAGGCTCGGTAAGCTGTGCCGTGACTTACAGTGGTGTGCACGAACCCTTCCCTCCCCAGGGCGTTCAGCAGTGCGTGGACAGCGGCTCTCTCTACTGCCGGGCTGTCAGGATTCCAACTCTTAAGCAGCACTAACGCCACAGTCAAACCGCTCCCAGGACAGCCGTCAGGACCCAGCACACTCCAGCCTGAGCTGCGCCCCTGTCTGACTTGGGCTTCTTTCTCAGAACAGGTGAGAAGCCAGAGCCCAGCCAGGGGAGGGACAGAGGAGCACGGACAGACGCAGGGGGTCTGCAGCGACCCAACTGCTTCCGTGACGACGGTAAGTGTGACCAGACACGTCAGGAGGGCAGGCTGAGACGCCAAAGACCTGCTCACTGCAACACCACCTGAGGCTCTGGCCCCGCTCATGAAGGACAAGGCTGAAGGGTTTAAGCCGGGAGACACTGGGACAGCCGACCACTCCGGCTACTCTGAGACACAGCGCTAAGGTAGGACAAACGCCAGCCTGGCAATGAGGACTCGGAAGAGAAAGGGGCAAGTCCAGGGACAGCGGGTGAGTGGGACAGACCTCCGTCATCCTTTGGAAGTGAGGCATGAGGAAGTAGTGACTTTGGGCCTGGCTGTCTGCATGGAGATAAATTCTGTAAATCAGGAAAACAAGAGGTCTCAAGAAAGCAAGAGAGCCAGGCGGAGGCATGTATCTACAGAACCAGCGGGGGTAGAACTGTTTAAGCCCCAAAGTTCATGTCAGACTGCATCTGTAACCCAGCTCTGGGAGGCTGGACAAAGATAAGTTGAGACTCTGGCCAACCAAAATGGTGAACTCCGGGTTTAGTGAGAAATCGTGTCAAGAAAGGAAGGAAAGAAGGAAAGAAGGAAGGAAGGAAGGAGGGAGTGAGGGAGGGAGGAAGGGAGGCAGGTAAGGAGAAGGGAAGGGGAGAAAAAGGATCCAGAACCATAGAAGAAGATGATTTCAACCTTTGACTTCTATAGGCTTCAAAACACACAGGCGCGCACACACACACGCACACACACACGCGCACATGCACACACACACACACACACAGGAAAGGAGCTGGAGGAGAGTTTTGGTTAAACTAGGAGTATGAAGTATCTGCAAGAAACTCAGGTAAACTGTAGGCAGTGGAGCACCGGTAATCCCATCTCAGGGAGGCCGAGGCAGAAGCGTTTCGGAGGCCAGCCTGAGTACAGTGAGACTGTATCAGGAACACTAACGGAAGGAGGGAGGAGACGGACGACTCTCGTGGCAGAGCTTCCAGCCACCCCAGCACCGGTTGTTTAGCAGAGGTGCAAGCTCCATTGCCAGCACCCACATGGTACCTTTACCCACCGAGCCACCGTGCTGGCCCAAAGGCCACCATTTCAAAATGTGCATACTTCCTTACAGGTTTTTTTTTTTTTTAATGCTATTTCTTACGGTTTTAAACGCTTTCTTACATGTGTTATCTGAATCCTTTTCTCAAATAAAGAGACATAAAGTCAGCTGAACTAGGACAGGCTGGAGGAAACCTGAATGCCTGACAGAGGAGGAGTCTGGAGTCTGTAACTCCAGTCCCACAGGGTCTGACGCCCTCTTCAGGCCTCAGCAGGCACCATGAACGTCAGCTGGTACACAGACATACATGCAAGCGAAAGATCCATACACAAAATAAAATTTAAATTAAAAAAAAAACAATGCACATAAAGCAAAATAAACCCACAAAGAAAACACATTTTTTAAAGGCGGCAGCAGCCAAGTACTTTGCACTGGCATAGGAAAGCTGTCGCGCACACCCCAGGAACAGCCTGGACTGGAATGGTTACTTCAGGCTCAAGAGTATAAAGGTTTGAACTTGTTTGGGGGATTTTGCTTTGGGGCTGGGGAAATGGCCCAGTGGGTAAAGTCTTTGCTACACAAGCACGAACTCCAGAGTTCAGATCCCCAAATCCCAGGTGTGGTGGCTGCGTATAAATCCAGCACCCAGAAGATAAAGATGGAGATCCCAGGGGGAGCTGGCTAGGGAGACTAGCCAGAATTGGTGAGCTCCCAGGCACTTGGATCCACTGAACCTCAGCACCACAAGTGTGAATCCCTGGGCTCATCCCCAGCACAGCAGGGAGAAGTAACAATGAGCGCTTACCACCAAGTACAGTATACACTTGTCATCACAACTGGAAGGCGAAGGCAAGAAGGCCATCACTGGCTACACAGGGAGCTCAAGACCAGCCTGAGTTTCGTGGGACTCTGCCCCCCCTCCCAAGACCCAAAGTGAGGGGGCTTTTCCAGGCTATTCATCAACATTTGATTTGGGGGAGGGGCTGCACGCACCATGGCACAAGGGTCCCATGTGGGGCCCAAGTGTCAAACTCAGGTCATGAGACCTGGTGGGGAGCTCCTCATCTCACAGGATCTCGACAGACTTTTCAGAACAGCCTGGAGGCCGAGGCAGGAGGATCCTAAGTCCCGGGACAGGCTGACCTAGATAACAAGACCTTATGTAGAGCAGGTGGCGAAGGAGGAAGGAGAGGAGGAGAAGGAAGTGCTTCATCTCTCCATCTCCTGAAGGTGAAGCAGAAACACGAGCAGTGGCTGAGCAGAGGCTGCTCCGTAGCTGGTCAGCCACAAAACCAGTGACCCTCTCGCTGGCTCTGGACACAACCTCAGCTGCACCCATGGCTACCTGGATTACCTCTCTGACTGAGTTCCTGACTGGGGAAGGGTAATAAAGAACCACTTGGCTTGCAGGGTAGGCAAGCATCAGAACGGGGAGCGTAAAGCTCCGACCATCTGTACAGGCCAAGCTCTAAGAGAGCAGGGGCTCGGTCTGTTTTTATTCACTGTTACATCCTCAACAACCCTGACAGCGTCTAGCACCCAGGGGGTACTTAGTAGACACTTGCTGAACAAATGAAGAGTGCCCTAGACACTGGCGTCAGCAGTCTTCTCGGACATGCACCGTGCACCCACGCGCACCCACGCGTTGCGCCCCTGAGCTCTCGCCACCTTTTTGCTCTGGAATCTCTCTCTGAGGCTCAGGCTCTGTTTTGCTTCGGCTTAAGCTGTTTCACCTTAACAAAGCTGCTATAGAGCACATCAGCTTTGTTAGCTGAGAAATCGGCAGAAGAAATCAGTACGATCCAGGGCTGAAATGTGAAACATTATACAGCCTGGGGAAAAAGGGGGACTTTTAACTGCACTGCTTCTGGGTTTGTTCATTTGGCTGGTTTTGGATTTTGTTTGTTTGTTTGGAGGTTTTTGTTTTCTGAGACAGGATCTCACTACGTAGTCCTGGATGGCCTGAACTGAATTGCTAAGTAAACCAACCTGTTAGCTCAGAGACTGTCTACCTCTGCCTCACTAAAGGCTGGGCCACCATCTTTAGCTTTCTTTGGGGTTTTTCTTAGGTGCTGGGGATTGAACCTAGTACCTTATACGTTCACAGCAAGAGGTCTCATGCCCACTGAGGCCCACCCTCGGCTCTTTTTAGTGTGTTTTGTTTTTCTGAGACAAGGTCTCACTAGGTAGCCCAGATTGGCCTTGAACTTTCAGTGATCCTCCTGTCTCAGATTCCCCAATATAGGAATAACAAGGATAACCATACCCAGCTTAAAAATGATTCTTAGGGGTATAATGTTATGTTTATACCAAAAACAGCGGAAGGATAGACAAGGCCCTGCAGGTGCCATTGCATCTTTGATCCCACTTAGAGATGATGAGCCAAGACCAGGCAGTAGCTGCTTCTAACACTGGTCCATAAAACCAACTCCAGTAACTAGTAAACCCCAGGTGAACGGAACAGCACCAAACAACTATTTAAGACTGCTGGGGAGATGACGACTTGCCACACAAGCATATGGACCTGAGCTTGGCTCCCTAGCACCCACATAAAAACTGGACACACAGCTTGCATCTGTAATGAGGCAGGGGTGCCCAGACCCAGATTCCTAGAGCTCACAGGCCGGCCAGTCAAGTTAAGCTCCAGGATCAGTGAGATCTTGTTCATGGAAATAATGTGGAGTACACATTATTATCAATTGGGGGAAACACTTAACACTGGACATGGTAAAGAAGAAAGAACAAAAGAAAAACAGTAAGTTAGTTAAAAGAATTTATCTGGACAGGTGAGCACACACCACCTGTAGTTGCAGGTGTGTCTCTTGAGTCCAGAAGTTGGAGGCCTGCCTGCACCACACAGCGAGCAAGATCTTGGATTGAAAAATTAAGTCAAAAAGAATTTAAAAACCCAGCTACAGGCTGGTGAGATAGCTCAGTGGGTAAAGATGCCTGCGGAACAGAACTGACAAGTAAGCTCAATCCGTGAGGGTCACATGGTGGGAGCAGACAACTGGCTCTGGAGAGGTACCCTGCACCCTCACACCGGGGCACATGTAGACTCACATAAACACACAAATAATAAGCGTAAAATTCAAAACAAACTAGTCATTAACAAACTGTTGTTTTTTTAATTGACTATCAAAATTATTTATAATGGTCTACACCTATAATCCCAGCACTCAAGAGGCTGAGGCAGGAGGATGAAGAATTCTAGGTCTCTAGAACAGCCTGAGCTACATAGTAAAACCATGCCTTAAACACAAGGTGGCACTTCTTTTGATGAAACTTGACAGAAATGACGATGGCTAGTCTGTATCACAAGTAAAAAATTAATACAAAGTACATAAGGCTAATTAAGGCTAGGCAAACAGTAACATACAAGGTCAACGTTACTATCCCAACACAAACATGCCAAAATGCTACAGAAATCGTCTCTTATATGAGCGCAAGCAGGCTATACATTCTTACTCAGTGCGAGTTTAGTGTTAACACATTCGTGGGAAGAGGCTTTGAGGACAGAATCCACTTGTAGCTCCTCTGTCCTGGAACTATATACAGCAAGCTGGTCTCAAACTCAAGAGATCCACCTGCCTCTGCCTCCTGAGTGCTGGGGTTAAAGGCGTGCGACTCAACTTAGTGTTAACATTTTTTAACTGTCTCACAAAATCATCACTGCTCAAATCCAAGAATACTTTCCCCGGGGCTGGGGAGCACTCAGCTGGGAGGCACCGTACTTGCCCCGCATGGGTAGTCCCTGAGTTTGATCACAAAACGGCAAAAGCAAACAGACAAGCAGGCTCCTCTTATGAGACTCTATACCCAGTGAAGAAAATCACTTTTTCTAATTCTTAACAATTTTACATTTCTCTCATCTCACTCACAAATTTTAACTGCTATTTTTTTCTGAATAACTATATTGTCTCCCAAATACTGTAAACATGGAAAGTTTATTGTTAAATTGCACAAAGAGTTCTAGTGGATGCCTGATGTGGTGGTTCATGACGGTACTTGAGAGACAGGCCAGACTGCTGTGACTTCCAGGCTAGCCTGGGCTACAGAATGAGATGATGTCTCAAAAGAAAAAGAATTAAGCTGGGTTGGGGCGGTGCACAGGTTTAATCCCAGCACGTGGGAGGTGAAAGCAGGTGGATCTCTTTGAGTTCAAGGCCAGCCTGGTCTACAGAGTAAGTGAGTACCGGGTCAGCCAGAGCTACAAAGAGAAATCCTATCTCAAAGAAAAAACAAAAAACAACAAAAAAAAGTCCCAGTGAATATAAATAAAAAAAAGGATTTTTTTCACTTTCTAATAAATTTTATTTGCTTATCAGAGGTAATTTCCACATTAGGATATCCATATATAAAAAAAAATGCTCTGTGAAAGTATTTTATTATTTCTGAAAATCTGTAATCTATACATTATTTGTTGCTGACTTAAATACCTGATGGGCTAGCACAGATATGTATTTACAGATAAAAATTATACTACAGTACTCGGGAGGCCGAGGCGGGAGGATACTAAGGTCAAGAATAGCCTCAGGATTATAGTAAGCTCCTAGCTTAAAAATCGAAACACTAATACTTAAAAAATATATGTGTGTATGAGTTGTGTTATAGGAATCTTGCCTGCCTGCCCGTCTGTGCACCACCTACCTTCCTGGTTCCATCAGAGGCCAGAAGAGGGCGTCAGATCCCTTGGCATCCTTTGAGTTCTAGGAATCAAACCTGGGTCCTGTGAAGAGCAGTCAACGCACTTTACTGCTGAACTATCTGGCCCTTGGATTATATTTTTTTAAAAACATTTTATGTAAGTTATAGCCTTATATATAATTCAGTCTCATGAAAACAAGACTTTATACTATGAAAACAAGGGGCAAGAGAGAGAGCTCAGCAGTTAAGGGTGCTTGTTGGCTGCTCTTTCAGAAAACCAGGGTTCAGTCCCCAGCGCCCACACGGCAGCTCACAACTATCGGTATTTCCAGTTCCTGGGGATCTGAGACACTTTTCTATTCTCCAAGAGCACCAGGTACACAAGCAGTGCACACACATATATTAAGACAAAACATCCATGCAAAAAAATAAATCTTTTTTAAAAGACAGGACCAAAATAGATATTGTACATGATAAAATACAAAAGTGCACCAAGCGGTGAGGGCGAACACCTTTAATCCCAGCACTCGGGAGGCAGAGGCAGGTGGATCTCTGTGAGTTCAATCCCAGTCTGGTCTACAGAGTGAGTTCCTGAACACCCCAAGTTACAACAGAGAAACCCTGTCTCGAATCAACCAAAAAATAAGATTAAGAGAAATAAGATGTACAACACCGGACCTCAGTGTGAAGCATACACATCTATAATCTTAGAACTGGGGGGAGGGGTGTCACACAGGAGACAAAAGCTAGCCTGAGCTACATAGTGAAACTCTGTCTCAAAATTTTAAAAATGGTGAGAGGAAGCTAGAGACATAGCTCAGTCATAAAGAACTTACCTGCAAAGTCCTGGGTTCAATCCTCAGAGACATTACAATAACAAACCTCATACAAACCAGGGTCAGTTTGCTAAAAACTACATCATGGCCACTCGCAATGGCTTTACTTCATACAAGGGGTTTGTTAGACGTTGGGTAAGCACCAACAACATCATTAATTGTATACAATTCAACCCTCAGGAAGGACAGTATGTCCCATGAGCCCACTGTGCCAATGAAGGGCAGCTCGCATGCTGCATGAACCGTAACGACAGAAAGAACGATCCCAGGAGACGGCACTTCAGTCACCGCGCTCACCCCGTGAGTCGGTCCAGAGGAAACACAGGTGATCTGATTCTGAATCACAAGCATCCCCTTTGCATATAATGGCCTAGTGCAGCAACAAACCAAAGCCTACTCACACAAGGCAGGAAGTGGAGTCACAGAGACGCTGTCTGGTCTGTCCTCCCAAACATCTGTCTGGGCCGCTCGCTCTGTGCCCAGCCCTGTGCTAAAACTTGGACAAAGGAGCTAAAATGAACACGGGGGAGACACATCAGCGAACAGATGCCACTCAAGGCAGAGCGATGGTTTTAGGACAGGAAACCAAATTAGCAAATCTTAAGGAAGTGCCTTTTCCTTCTCCCCGGGGCCACGCCTGTGGCTGCTGCTGGGTGGCTCGGTGAGCTGGAATCACACATTCACCTGTGCCTCAGAACCACACCTTAAAACCTTTCAGCGTCAGAGGGTGCACACCTGTGATCTCAACACTTTCAGACTGAAGCACCCACGTCAGGGCAGCCTGGGCTAAGAGAGCCAAGGCAGCCAGAGCTCCACCACAACACCCTGCCTCAAAACACAAAACCAACAAAAGAGCACCGTCTCAGATCTATACTCCTGAAACTAATTTCAAGATAACAGTTTGCCAGGGGAGATGCAGTCGAGTATGTCCCTCCTCTGCCTGGGCCGCAGGCCCACACCCTCCCTGTCCACCTCAGGTTTCCAGTTGGAATGGACTGCTCCGTACGTCCACAGCCCTCTTCACATCTCTAACATGCGAACTGCGCCCGGACTGGAGGACCAGGACCCCCCCATCCCCACCCCAGCATGATCCTGACTGGGAAGGCATCCTACACAGATTTGTTGGAATTAAGCTGATTAACGACATCTTTCACCCCTGGCGTGTCTGTCAGTGGGTTTTTGTTGCTGCTTTGAGACAGGGTCTCAGGCAGCCCAGGATACCACTGAACAGCCTCCCCTGCTTTCACCTCCCGAGAGCAGGGACTGCGAGCATGCACCACCAGAGCTGACTCTTCTAAGTTCATACATAAACTTGCAATGACAGCCACAACTCCAAAGCCAGGCTGGTCTATGTAGAGAGTTCTAGGCCAACCTAGGCTACATAGTAAAACACCGACTCAACAAAAATAAATAAGTATTTTTAAAAATTGAAAAGCCAAGCCAGTGGCGGCGACACCTTTAATCCCAGCACTCGGGAGGCAGAGGCAGGTGGATCTCTGTGAGTCCAAGACCAATCTGTTCTACAGAGTGAGTTACAAGACAAACATAGTTAACAACAGAGAAACCATGTCCCAAAAAATAAATAGATAGATAGGTAGATAGGGAAAAAGTAAAACACTGCCTCAAAAAGCCAAAAAAAGGTATAATATAATCCAGGGTTCCCCAGACTGACTCACACTTTACATACGGACCTCAGGCCAAAAGCAGCAGATTAGAACAATATACAGATCTATTTCACATCTTGAGGGAAAGGAAACAGTATACACCGAATACCTACTGAATAAGTAAAGAAATTTAGCCCAGGTTTAATTTTCTTTTTAGCTTTATGTATGTTTTTGCCTGCATGCAAGTTTGAGCACCATGTGTTTGCAATGCCTGCAGAGGCCAGAGAGGGCATCAGACCCCGGAACTGTGATTACAAACGGATGTGAACTGCCTGTGGGTACTGGGAAGTAAACCCTCATTCTCCGCGGCCAGTGCTCTTAACCAGTGAGCAACCTCCCCAGCCCCACCACCCACCCCTTTAACTTTTTTAAAAGGGTGATAGTAGTGATTAGAAGAGGACCTGCCCTCCAGACTTTTCTTCTCATTTACACTATGGCTTCCACTGCTGTCTACAGGCAGCTTCCAGGGCCTACGCCTAGCTCACTCCCCAGCTCATTCTCCCCATTCTCCTGACTTAGGCAGTGGTGCAACTGGGCCTATCGAGGTCACATGACTACCACATTGCCAAACCCCACAGCCAACTCCACGTCTTTCCCTAAGCACTGTCATGACAACCTGAGTTCAAGGCCCAGAGCCCATGGACACATGAAAGAAGAGAATCACTCCACAGATGTCCTCTGACCTCCATAGTTGTACTGTGGCACACACCACACACCATACACACATATACACACCATACACACATATACACACACATACCACACACACACCACACACACCACACAAACACACACACACACACACACACACACACACACACACACACACACATACACACATACACACACACACACACACACACACACACCATACACACATACACACTACACACCACACAATAAAATTCTAAAAATAAAATAAGCTGGGAAGTTGGTTCAGTTGGTAAAGTACCTGCCTTCAAGCATTAGGACCTATGTTCAGCACCCATGTAAAAACTGGGCTCCAAAGGCATGCATCTGTCTTATGGAGGGAGAGACATTTTATCCTTAGAGCCAATCAATAAGCTTCAGGTTCAGAGAGACTATCTCAAAAAATCGGGTGGAGAGTGACAGACACCCGATTTTGAGCTCTGGTTCCCAGAGGCACACTTACACGTGTGTGAGCATCTGCACGCACCAGCAAGAAACACACATAGACAGCAAACACATGCACAGATGCAAGTCAACAGCTTAGCTTTTATCTTGCTTAGGCCACTGTTACTCTGGACTGTCTGCTGTATCAGCTAAATCACCCTTCTAACTTGCCATATAGGTTCTGGAACCTGGAAAGTTACTTACCCTAGGAATAAATATAGATGGCCCTGACTTAAGGGTCAGCATGGGCACAGATGGTACAGAATGGAAAGCAAGTGGCCCTCATTAAGCTTCAATTAAACGTTTCGTAAACCTGGGAAACCAAGACAGCTCGACAGGTGGAGGCACTTGCTCACAACCCTACGAACCTGCGTGCAATCCCAGGGTCCTGGAAGGCAGCTACAGCTGTAGCAAGTAGTTTCTGACCTCCACGTGTGTGCCATGCCCGTACACCATGCTCCTCCCCAGCACATAAAATAACAAAAATAAAATAAAATGTTTAAATCTATGACATCTTAGAAAATACCTCACGTGCCAAGCCAGCCTATAACCATAGGGCAGCTGGTTGAACAACTCAGATCTGATTATCTTCTGGCTTCATGCCACTCTAAGGAGTTAGTTCCAAGCATGAGGCCAATCACACCCAGGGATAAAGAAATACGGAGCTGCCTAAGGACTGTCACGGCCCACAGTTTAGGTTTACTCCGAAGGGTGAAAGGCCAACCTCTTCAACTCTGTTCCATCTCAGGAAGAGAAGGTGTCCGTGCCAGCCTCAGACCTGGCCCAAGAAAAGACAGTAAGAAGTGCACAGGATAGTTTTTGTCAACTTTTGTCAACTCATCTGAGAGAAGAGAACCCCAACTGAGAAAATGCCTCCTTAAGGGCAGACTGTATGCACATCTGTGGAGCATTTTCTTAATCAGTGATTGATGGGATTGATGGGGAGAGCCCAGCCCTTGTGGATGTCCCTGAGCTGGTGGTCCTGGTTCTATAAGAAAGCCGGTTGAGCAAGCCATGGGGAGCCAGCCAGTAAGCAGCACTCCTCCATGGCCTCTGCATCAGTTCCTGCCTCCAGGTTCCTGCCCTGCTTGAATTCCCGCCCTGACTTCCCTCAGTGATGGACTATTACCTGAAGCCTAATCTGAAATTAACCCATTCCTCCCCAAGTTGCTTTGGTCATGGTGCTTCACCACAGCAACAGTAACTCTAACCAGGACAACCAGAGACAAAGAGGTGCCACCAAGGGACCAGAGGCAGGGCTGCTGGCTGGGATGTCAGGAACCCACACCACTGCAAAAGCAGAAACCCTCACAAGTGACCCTGGCAGGAGGTGGCAATGGCCAGAGTCCAGGAAGGGGTGTGCCCCACATACAGTCTTTCCTCTTCCAACGGAAGCCCTTGTTTCCAAAATCTTATCCTTACATGTGAGGAAAGGGGCAGGAGAGACTGGTGTTTTTTCATCTAAGGTTCCTGGACTCTAAAGCTAATGTGGGGCTGTCTCCCTCAAGAGGGTGCAGTTTTAGATCTGGGAAGAAGAGTCTTGCACAGTGGTTCTCAACCTTCCTGATGCTGCGACCCTTTATTACAGTTCCTCATGCTGTGGTGACCCCAGCCATAAAACTATTTTCACTGCTACTTTATAACTGTAATTTTACTATTATGAGTCGTAATATAAATATCTGATATGCAGAAGCTCTTAGGTGACCCCTGAGAAAGGGTCATTCAAACCCAAAAAGGGGACATGACCCACAGGTTGAAAACTGCTTGTCTAGCAGGAAAACGATACTGTCTTCCCTTTCTAACATGAAAACTTGTGGAGGAACATACAGCTACCCAATAAACGCTATTTCTCAGCTTGCCAATGAATAGCCATGGCTGGGTGACTCAGGCCCTGCCCGGCGAGAGGTGAACGAAAATGATGTGTGCAATTTCCGGCTGTGCCATGAACGAGTCTGACCTCCCAAGACAGTGGCTAGGCCCTGAGCACAGAGTTGCCACACCAGCCTTAGCCTTCTACCCAGGCTTCTAGTAGAGAGAGACCAACAGACGTCTGGCTTAAGCAGCTAGGTTACATCTCTCTGTTTTAACCATCAACCCAAGGACCTGACCCTCCAGCACCCTCTACTCCTCTT
Organism: Cricetomys ansorgei; assembly: GCA_026225945.1. NCBI lineage: Eukaryota > Metazoa > Chordata > Mammalia > Rodentia > Nesomyidae > Cricetomys > Cricetomys ansorgei. Next base: position 38,866 of record JAMJFZ010000165.1, on the reverse strand, counting down.
CAACCCACAGTCATCCCATCACCTAAGCCAACCTGGTCCCAAACCACTGGCTATCCGACACTCTCACCTTCTCCGCCACAAGCCCTGGCTACCCACATCATCTCTCCCGGGAACTTCTGCAATGGACTCTGACCTTTCTCTCTGAATTCACTATTTCCCTGTTGATCTATTCTCTTCATAGAAGACAAAATGGATTCTTTGATAATATAAATAAAATGTGTGCTAGCTAGTTTTTATTGTCAATTCAACACAGCTTAGAGTCATCTGAGAAGTCTCAATCGGGGGGCTGCCCAGATCAGACTAGCCTGTGGAAACGTCTGTAAAAAAATGTCTTGACTGATGATTGATGTGCGAGGGCTCCAACAGCAAACATTTTCTTTAATAAAATGAAACCGATACCCACTTCGATTTCCATCCCTCTCTCCACAGGTGCTAAGTCAAAGCATTAACTTGTGCATGTTGCGAACTTGTGCGAGGGCGCGAACCCCATGAGTGCACACGGGAGGCCACAGAGGCCTGCTGCCGGCCTTGGTTTTTGAGACAGGGTCTCTCACTGAGCCTGGGGTTCCTCCGTCCAGTTGACTTGGGGCCATCAGGTCTGGGGGACCGTGTCTCCACCGCTCACCGCTGGGATCTAGGCCCGTGCTGCCACTGGGCAGTTTTCTGTGTGGGTGCTGAGGGCTCTGAACTCTGGTCATCATGCTTGCATGGCGGGCTCCTCAGCCTCCAGGCCATCTCCCCACCCCAAGCATGTTTGGTTTTGAAAGACAAAGAGGCCGGTGAACTTAACAGGCACAGTGCACAAAGGAACATTTTCAACAGACAGAGCCAGATGCGCACATGGACAGGAAACGGCAGTGTCACAAGCCAACTGGTCAAGAGTAATTACGCCAGCTGCAGTGAGAAGCATCCAAACTCCAGATGCTGACATGCGGAGAGAACAGGGAGGCATCCCAGCTGACCGGAGAAGATCGGGATGTAGCTCTCGACTGCCTCTCCACGCCGGCTGCCACGCTGCCATGAGAACGGGCTAGACCTCCGGCACTGTAAGCCAGTCTCCAGTTAAATACTTTTCTTCAGAAGTGTTGCCGTGGTCGAGGTGTCTCTCCTCGGCGTTAGAACAAGGACTAAGACAAACGAGAAGCCTATCTCAAAGAGTAAGTGGCAAACAAGCAAAAAAGACCCCTGACATTCGCAGGGGAACACACACAGCCCCTTCTTCTAAGCCACATGCTTATAGCGTCAGCTACTCAGGAGGCTGAGGCAGGAGGATCCTCTGAGCTCAGAGGTGTGAGGGCAGTCTGGCTTCCGTAGCAAGAGCCTCTCTCCCCTCAAGAATGCCAGCTGGAATAGTAACTGACTTTAATCCCAGCACTGAAGCCGAGGCAGGTGGGTCTCTGTGAGTTTGAAGCCGGTCTAGACTGGTGTACACGGAGTTCCAGGCCTGCCAGGGCTACACATTGAGACCCTTTCTGAAGAAGAAAAATTTTTTAACTTCCCCAATATTTTGGGGCTAGGGAGATGGCTCAGTGGTTAAAAGCAGTTACGGCTCTTTGTAGAGGACCGGGGGTTCAGTTCCTAACACCTACTCGATGGCTCACAATCGCCTATACATAAATATACTCAGGCATACACATAAACACGTAAGTAAAACAAAAAACAAAAGAAGCCACCCCTGAAACTGCCCCTGATGTTCGAACTCTATGGGCTACACTATTTTCCCTTATAGGACATACCACCTAAAACATCTAATGTGCTGAGTATTATCTGCCTCCTTTGAGGACAATGACGCTCCCTAGGAGCTGGTCCTCTCAGTGGTACTGACGTGCTATATAGAGAGTGTAGACAGACATCGCCACCAGCCACTACAGATGCCTCCCAGCCTCCACCCCACACAGCACCCAGGGCTAGCCGAGGCCTTCGCTCTCAGCCACAGCAGCTGGAGACTAAGTCTGCTGGGTTCCACTGCCCCTCTCCCCCACCCATAAAGGGAAGTTACTAATAGCGCTTTAGTAAAGGGACTGAGAACTCCAGTTAGGCTCTGGACTGGGATCCAGGCCCCACACTTAACTGGCCATATGCCTGGCAACTGGGATGCAGTTCACTGGTAGGGTGCTTGCCTAGTTACATGCCTCCTGGCAAGCTTAATTTCTATTACTTCCATTTTCCTATCTGTAAAATAGAGATGGTAACAGCAAAGGTGTTGGGGAGTTAAGAGTTTAGCAGACCTAGCCAGGTCAAAGTCCATGATCGGAACAAGACCATGGGGAAGCCTGTTATCCACACTCCCGCCACACACGCTTGACTTAATTTCCTTTTTGTTTCTTTTCAGAGGGCACAGGGACTGGAAATGTGGAACAGGGAGGAATGGGAAGAGGGTGTTATCGAGATACATTGTATGAAACTCAAGTGATTAATACAAAGTATTAAAACAAAAGAAAGAGTTTAGCAGAGACACAGATCTCGGCAAGTGTCAGCTGACGTCACCACTGTCTGTCTCTTCTTTAAGAGGAGGCTCAACAACTAAAAGCAAACACTGCTCTCACAGAGGACGTGAGTTTGGCTCCCAGCACCCGCAGCAGAGGTCTCACAACCATCTGAAACGCCAGGAAGATCTAATGTCTCAGAGGGAAACTGCATGTACAAGTTAGCACTCTTTCTCTCTCTGTCTCTCTTTGTTTCTCTCTGTCTCTCTTTGTCTCTCTCTCTCTCACACACACACACACATATACACACTTAAAAATAGATATTTGAGAGAAAGAGAGAAAAAGGCGAGGTAGTGATGACTTCGTGAAGGCCAGGTGGGAGTTGCCAAGTGGACGCATCCGTTTTTTGTTTGTTTTTTTGGGGTCTTTGATACACGTGAAGTTTCCATGTAGCTGAAGAGAACCTCAAACTCCCATCCTTCTCCGTCTGCCTCCCAAATTCTCAGATACAAGAATGCCGCACCATATCTGATTTATCCGGTGCAGGGATCGACCCCAGGGCCTCAGGCATGCCAGGCGCTCTACCAGTGGGATTATAGCACCAGACTAACTTACGTTTTCAACAATCCTAAACTACTCATCCTGTCTGCCCTAAAGTCTGTTCTGTGTCCAATCTCTATCAACTCTGCCCCTAGCTGGAAACCAAGGACTTGTATCTCCTTCCGAACCCTCCTGCTTCACAGCTGATTGTTAGAACTAGATTAAGTTAGTCTATCATGGGGCATGATAGCACACCCTGTGGTCCCAGCACTTGGGAGACAGAAGCAGGAGGAATCTGCAAGTCTGAGGCCAGCCTGGACTACACAGAGTTCTAGAGCAGCCAGACAGCCAGGGCTACCACAGTGAGATCTTATTTCAAATAAGAAAAGAAAAAGAAAAGAACCAGACCAATTTAGAGCTTGGGCATTAATCCTGGTGTGCCTGCTCACCACCTTCTCCCTGTTAATGCCTTGATTCCATGGAATACTACTGCCTGGCACGGGGTTAACAACAGCAGCCTCCTATCTTCCACACCCCTGAGACTCCTGCAGGGGAGAGACCACAGTCTCACAGAGAGAGCATACAGTCTTAAACTTTCAGACAGCCCTCCAAGATCTGATGGTAGCCAAGGCCACAGGCAAACAAACTCCCATGATCCAGCCCCACGACTTGGAGCTATATCCTGAGCCCCTCTGTCTCACACCCAACTCCCAGGACCCTTTCATGGGCAACAACACAGCACAATTTTTTTCTAAAGTCTTAACTAAGACCTCATCCCACAGGCATCCCTTCTTATTCTTCTGAGTGTTTTATGCATACCTCCCTCCACAACAACACCTGGCACAGTAACTATATTCGACATTAGGATAACTTATGTTTTACGTGCATGAGTGTTTTGCCTGCACATATGCATATGTACATGTGCGCCTGGTGCCTGGAGAAGTCAGAAGAGGGCACCAGACCCCCTGGAACTGGAGATACAGATGGCTGTAAGCCACCATGTGGGTTCTGAGAGTTGAACCCAGGCCCTCTGGAAGAGCAGCCAGTGCTCTTAACTGTTGAGTCATCTCTCCAGCCCCTATATTGTACATTTTAGATTCCTATCCATATCCCCAACCCACCCCTCAAAATGATTATGGAGTGAATCCTTTGAGGCTGGGGTGAGGGGGAGTTGGTGAAATTATGGCACATGTGTCAGTCAGTTCCAAAAAGACCAGATCACATCATGAGTGCACTCATGCAAAACACCACTTTACAGAAAACTAGGCTTATCAAGAGAGGTCGATGTTGGCAGAATACTTATACAGATGCTGTGATCAAGCTATGGTCCACTGTTAAATGGTGAAATGTAACAAAGGGGGCTTCCGAATCAGGAGTCCTGAGTTTGAAGTCTAACCATGTGATTTCTAAACGAGGTCACTTTTGCCAAGTTACTTAACCTAAATCTGTTTCCTCACCTATAAAATACACAAAATAGTTCCTACTTCATCGCATTGTTTTACCAGATGAGACAATGGGTGCACCATGCCTGGCAAAATGCAGGCTTCTGAGGCTGTTCATAACCGCCAATTTTTTCCATAGATAGAGCACTGCAGATCTGTAATCCCAGCACTTGGGAAGCTGAGGCAGGAGGATCACAAGTCTAAAAAGCCAACCTGGAATATATAGCCACACCCTGCCTCAAAAGACCAGAGTGGAAGGCACTGTAATTAAAAATAAATAAATAAAAAGCCAAGGTCATATATGCTGCATTTTGGAAGAACACTTTACACTCTTCTAAAACCTTGACCACACCCTGAGTCCCAGCCAGCCATCTCTCAGAAGTAGGCCATAAAGATTTAGAAGGAGAAAAAAAGGGAGTGGGGGAAGGATACAAATCATTTCAAAGCAATTTCATCATCACTGCTGAAAAGCAGTTTAAAATGCCTGCCCTACTTACAGCATTGCCTTGGTATATAAAAACAACACGTGAGTAGCTATAGCACGAATATAATGTAAACAATGATGCTATGGAATGTAAGTTCTTCAAGAGGCTGAACTTAGTCGCAGCTCTGCTCTGCGGAGCAAAGAACTCGCCTGTGCATAAATAATGCACACAGCCATGCAGTTAGACAACCCTTTCAAATATGACAGAAAAAAAGGAAAAGAATTCAAGGTGACCTATGAGAGAGGGACCTAGTCTGGTTAAACCAGTTTTTATTCTTCCAGCCTGTATTCACAAATATTTTCGTTTTGTTTAAATATGAAACTCTGATTTAACCCAATTTTCTAACTAACAGTGAAGAGATCACTGTCATGACTGTTTTAATTCTAAAATGTATTCTTCAACTGTCAATTATACACATGTGTTTTGTTTTGTTTTTTTAACCAAATTAACATCACCTACAATATCTGTGATACAAGTTTCTACTAACAGAGTAACAATACAAAGGGGGAAAAAAATTTAAAAAAACTAAAAAAAACCTTTGGAAACATCTCTGTTGAGAAATGCACATCTAACCTAGAATTAAAGAAATGGATTAAAGCTAGGCAAGTTGGTGCAGGACTTAATCCCAACACTCACGGCAGAGGCAGGCAGATCTCTGTGACTTGGGGACCAGCTAGGGCTACACAGTGAGACTCAAAAAGGGGGGAAAAATTTTTTTAAGAGATTTTGTTCTAGCTTCTAATGAGAATAAAATGATCGGTTATTGTACTGCCACTGTGGTCAAGCAAACCAATTTGTTAACAATAACTTCCTTCTAATACTGCATTAGTGAATTTAATTTTTCATAAACATTTTAGTGTTCTGTTGACCTTGAAATTTTTTCTTCTGTTTCTTCCACAAAGGTTATATGTTTCGTTTATGGTCACTGAGAGAGTTACACCATCTCAAGAACTGAGCAAAATGAAAAAAAATACCTCCCAGATTATACAGTATCTTTGACCAGTCGGTACACTTTACTTGTTTGAAACAAAAAAAAAAGAAAAGAAAAAGAAAAACCTCAAATCTGTAAAGGTCTCTAAACCAAGAACTATTTAGAGATCGTAAGAAAAAAAAGTACTTTCTGGAAATAAAGGACTACTGAAAAGACACAGATTGTGTCTCTTTAAAGCTAAAGAAAAATGGAGGGATACTTTTAAAAACTACATAAAAACAAATGTTTCTAAGGTGCTCTCCTGATATTTCCCGAAACCGCTCAGGATTTTTCTGATTTAAGATTACACTCCTGCTGTAGTTGAGGAAAACCAAGTTAACTGACACAAAATGAACAAGTCTGATTTAACAACTAAAGTATCACAATCCACAAAATTGTTTCTTTTCCTACCCGACCCTTTACCCACCCATGTGCATGCTCCATCCCTGGAGAATTTCAGTGACTAAATAAACACGAGGAGCCCATGGCCAAAAGTGGAGCAGGAGCCTCTCACAACCAACCTGATGACAGACTACTTTCATAATACCGCAGGGGAAGTTTACATGAAGCAGTGGAAGAAATTAAGCCAGCAGGGGTCTTGAAAAGAATGCTTTCAATTTGTGAAAAGACTGGGAGAAGTCAACTGAGTCACAGGAAATTCCTTTTGCCCTAACTGCCACTGCTTTTCTGACAATCTCACACAGCACAACCCAAGTTTAAGAAGGGGCTTAAAAAAAAGTAAAATAAAAGAATACCAGAAGTCATTAATAGTCTGTTAAACTACAATTTAATTGGAATCGTTTAAATTATTAGGGATATACACTGTTAAATATCAAGGAATCTGTCTGAAACTACCTCTCAAACCCAGAGGTATCTTGATCAACTTATACAATGAAATGGCCACATGGACCTGGGATTTCAAACATTTCCTTTTAAAATGGTCATTAAACTCTATGATTTTATCCAAATTTGTTCTTTAAATCCCTAAAGACACAGGCACACACAATATACCGTGATCTAAATCTTGCCCCCTCTTTCTTGAATACCCTTTTTAAAAAAGACTGAACAGCCTCAAGATGCTCTCTCCTTGTCCTCAGACCCTAAAAGAATCCTCGAAAAGCAACTGGAGTTCCGAATGAAAGAAAACAAGGCAAGAGAATAAAGGAGAATAAAACGAGAGACCCTGTCCGGGGTCTTGCATTCTTTATCCCTGGAGAATTTCAGTGATTTGAAGAAACATACTGAGGAGACTGTAGCCCAAAGAGAAGCAAAAGGGCTTCTTACAATACGACCAACCTGATGATGAATGACTACTTGTACAATATTTCATTATTCTTGAAAATGCCACCTCCATTGCCTCCCCAACCCCAAAAGCCCGACACCACTAGCGCAAAATCGTCCCCGTCCAAAGCGCCCGAGAGTTGCCAAGTAATCCTTTCAAGGTGCCCCCCCGCGCCCCAGCCTCCTCACCTCGTCAGCGCTCAGCTCCTCCATCGCTTTCCTCTTAATGGTGAAAGGCTAGGGAGAGATCCTTCCGTTCTCGAGACCAGGGCGGGAGCAAAGGAGGCTGGAAGGTATCTACCGGGCTGTCTGGCCCCCCGATGGGGGAGATCTCAGAATTGCATAGTCAGAGGTTAGAAACTAAGAACACGAGGCACTGAGTCGCCTTGGCTTCGGCCGCTCGGATCGCCCCAGCCTCCGCCAGCTGCAAGCGCCCGAGCAGCCTCCCGTGGCCGCGGCCGCCGCGACCGGGTCCTCTCCGGGCGCCGCCGACTCCCCTCAGCTCCCCAGGTTACCCGGAGCGGGCGGCGCGGTCTCCAGCTCGGCTCGTGCCCGCCGCGCCGAGGCTTCGTGGCGGTGACGCGGCAGCCGCGTTTCCCTCCCGCGGACCCAGCTCCGGGTCCCACCCCGGCCGCGGCGGGAACGGCTCCTCTGCACACGGGATGCCCCCAGGCGCGGCGAGCCCACGGCAGCCCAGGCTGAGCCCAGCACCGCACCGGGAAGCCCCTCCCCTCGAAAAGCAGGCCAGGCTCGCCCCGCCTCCACGCAAGAACGCTGGCGGGGGGAGGGGAGGGATGGGACTGGCGAAGCTCTCGCTGCGAGCGTAAATCCTCCTACCCCTCCAACCCTACTTTTACCCCCTCGCCCCACCAAGTATTATTCATCAAAACAACAGGGCGGCCATCTTTGAAAGGGATCACGTGACCCTCGCTGGGGAGGCGGGGCTTCTGGCTCCGGGACACGGCAGCCAATAAGCAGCGGGCGTCGCGCCGCCGATTTCCTCTTCGCCTGCATCCTGTCCCCGCCCCCTGCCCCACCCCCTCTCCCCTAAGCGGCGCCAGGCGGGGGGAGGGGCGAGAGGGGCTGCCAGACCGAGAGGAGAGGGGGGCGGGGCGGGGCGTCACCATGGAGACCGCGCGGAGGCCAGGGGCGCAGTGGGCGGAGCCCAGGTAGGATAGCCGAGGGTAGGATGCTCCAATCCGAGGATGGGCCTGCCTGGGGCGCTCGCCCGCGCCCCGGGTTTCCGCGATGCTGCTCTGTTCCCAGGCGGCTCCTCGGTCTCCAGACGTGGGGATCCTGCCACCCGCGCCTCCGGGATGCTGCAAGCCGGGGCGAGGAGTCGGAGAAACGTTTGCAGCACCATGCTGCACACGCCTTGTTCCACGCTTCCCCTCCCCCAGGAAAGCCCATGGAAGAAAACCAGCAGGAACTCCCGTTAATTTCATTTTTACCTCGTTCTTTTAGAGGGGCGCTCTTCTTTACGTGTGTTCGAGAGTACTGATAAAAACTGAAAGTATCAGTGAATGAGAGACTCGAGCCCTCTGCAGAGCCAGCCCAGCTGGACAAAAACTTACTTTACAATATTTAAATCTAATTTGAACAAAGTAACAGTACCGTGAAAGTCCAGATTTCGCCACAAAGTATATATTTATTGTATGACTTAGGAAAGCCATAATTCTCTTGTTCTGGAGGATCTTGCTTTATATCTCAGCACCAAACTTGAAATCCTCTTGCCTGACTGCTGGGGTGTGCACCACCCTCACAGACTATTAAACTATAACCTTTGTTTTTGTTTGTTTGTTTGAGACAGGCCTAGAGCTGGCGATGTAAACCCGGCCAGCCTCGGACTCACAGAGGTCTGCCTGTCTCTGCCTCCCAAGTGTTAGGGTTAGAGTGCGTCACAACTTTTAGCTGAGCCATAATCTTAAACATTCCACTCTAGTCTGAAAGAGTTACATTTATTTGATCTTAGCCAAAAGGCCGAGAAGTGACTAAAATAGTTACAATTTGTTTGCTGCGTGCTAAAAATGGGAACATGACTACTAGATATGCAAAGAATTTGCGAGTGACATTAAACTGCTGCGGGCTTTTCAGGAAAGGCATTCTACTTTTCAGGAAAGGGACTCTGTGGGAACCATTTTGGACCCCTAGTTGCACTGATGTTAATTACATCGCCTTTTTAAAAAACATTATAAATGCCATGTAACCTCAGATTAAATCACACATTTGAAATATACAATGTCTTTAGCATAGCTGGGGTTGTTTAACATCATTGCTCTCTAGTTCCAGAACATTTTAGTCACCCAAGAAAGGCACACTCCTCATCCTCCCATACCTCCTCTAACTAATCTGACTTCTGTCTGCAGGTATTTGTCTTTCCTGCACGTTTCACTTCTAACGGATCAGTCTGTAACTTCTTGTGACTTTTCCTCTTTTTGCACCTTCTCTTGCATTTTCTCTCTCTTCCATTCTCTCCTTCTTCCTTCTTCCTAATAAATCCTTATTTTTTAGATTTCTTTTATGTGTACAGGTGTTTTGCCTACATGTATGTGCATAACATGTGTGTGGTGCCTGAGGAGGCCAGCAGAGGGCATCAGAACCCCTGAAACTGGAGTTACAGATGGTTATGAGCCACTACACAGGTCCTGGGAACTGAACCCTGGTCCTCTGTAAGCAACAAATGATCTTAACCCCTGAGCCATCTTTCCAACCCTCTTTCTTTCCTTTGTTCTTTCTGTGCAGTCCAGGTTGAGTTCTCCCAATCCTCTGAACTTTCTTCAGCGTTTGCCTACCAGCGTGCACTACAAAACTGACTGACTCATCTGGTCTGTATGATTCTTGTGTCTTGCAGCACACAACAGTGTTTCATTTCTTTAATGTCAAACAATATTCCTAGCCAGGTGTGGTGGCGCACACCTTTAGTCCCAGCGCTTGGTGGGCAAAGGCAGGCAGATCTCTGTGAGTTTGATGCCAGTCTGATCTATATAGTGAGTTCCAGGACAGCCAGGGCTATGTAGGGAATCCCTGTCTCAAGGAAAAAAATAAATGAATAACCAAGTTTTCGGTTCATAGTGACTTGGACCTATTGCCTTTAGGCGTTTGACAAGGGAGTACACTGCAGAAAGAGCAGGATTCCAATACACCATTTAATTTTTATTATAGTTTTGTGTATATGTTCTGAGTGTGGATGGGTGGGCAGGCAGATGTACGGATACCACCAAAGGCTCACATGTCCCTAGGTAGGCACTTGGTGGGATGTCTTTAGATCACTATAGGTGTGCCCTTGAATGAGTCCTTGGTCCCTTCTCTCCCCTCTCTGCTTCCTGGTAACGAAGTGCACAGTTTTGCCCAGTACCCCTCCATGACAATGTTCTGCCTTGCTAGAGGCCCCAAAACAGCAGGAACCTCCAAAGCTGTAAGCCAAATGAACCTTTTCCCCTCCGAGTTGATTATCCCACGTAGAACCGCTGTAGTCACAGGCAGCTGTCGAATCCCAGCTGCCTGATTCCAACCTCAACAAAGCCAAACCTCCCTCTCCTGACCCACGACGTCCTCTGAGTTTTGGCTACCTGTTTCTCTCGCCTTCTTTTCAGTCCTGCACCCTGTCTCCTGCAGTGCTTCAGCTCCAATGCCGTTCATGCTTCAGAAGGACAAACGTTTACCCTCCTTACGGCCTTGACACTTGGTGTCTTCTTTGAAAGACTCTTCCCCATATTCCTACATTCATTTACCGAATGTGTGTATGTGTGTGTTCCTGCGTGTATAGATACACATCTATGTATGTGTGTGCACGTGTGTGGAGGCCATAGGACAAGCTGGGGTGTCATCTCAGGAACACCATCCCCTCCTTTGAAACAGGGTCTTTCATTGGCCTGGAACTCGCCAGTTAGGTTAGACTGCTGGCTAGTGAGCCCCAGGGATCCTCCTGTCTCCCCCTCCCCAGTTTGGGCTTCTGAGCACATGCCTCCGTGCTCCGTGGCATTTTTACATGGGTGATTGAACTCAGGCCCTCACTCTTGCAAAATCAGACAACAACTTGTAGAAATTGGTTCTTTCCTTCCGCTATGTGGGTTTTGGGGATTGCACTCAGGTCGACAGGCTTGGCGGCAAAGCACGTTTACCGGCTAAGCTGTCTACCAGATGAACTCATCCTTTTCCCTTGCGAGGGACTGGGGATCCATGGGTAGAGTGCTCGCCTAAGCATGCCTGAGGCTCCTAATTCAATTCCATCAGATGGAAAAGAAAAATCTTCCTTTGGATATTACTCATGCTTTCTCTGAAGCCTTTTCTGACATGTAACTGTGTCCAGCATGTATTCTAGTTCTCTACACCCCCCCTTCTGTCTGTATGTCACAGACAAGGTCATGACTAGTATACCTTGACAGACCAGCTCACCTCTGTTTCTCATTACAGGGCTTCGCCCACCATACTGTATATGAGTGGTTCCCAAGTACGAGAATGGATTGGAGCTTGAGTCAGCAGTGCTGACTTATTTCCTAGGTTAACAACCACACATGCGTGTCATTAGGTGTAGCCACACAGTCCCGTGGAGATCAAGCTGTAGCCACGCAAGAGGAATTCAAGTGATTAACACTCGAAGGCTTGAATCCCAACACAGGTGTCACCCATGCTGATGGCCAGAAGTGATGTAGTATTGCCCAAAAGACTTCCTCATTCTTTGGCAGCAAGAAGATTGAAGATCTAGAATGAGGAGCTGGAGAGAAAGCTCAGTGGTTTGGAGCGCTTGTTACCCTGGGTCCCAATTCCCACCCCCCGTGTGTGGTAGCTCACAACTGCCTCCAGTTCCAGGGGTTCTGGTGCCTTCTTCGGACCTCCGAAAACAGCCAACATGCATGTAGCGCATGTTCGTACATACGAGCATTCTCATTAACATACAAGATATGATTCCTCCCAGTCTCTCTTTGGGCTCAGGGAAATGGCTCGGTGGGTAAAAGTGCTTGAGGGGAGATGCAGAGACAGAGAAAGGAAAGACAAGGGCCAGCTAGCCTGGAGTATCCAGCGCAGTAGCAGGAGAAACAGGAAAAGACCCTGCCTCAACAAGGTGAAAGGCGAGAAGTGGCTCCTGACAGTTGTCCTCTGATACACACACACACATACACACACACACACACACACACACGACATACACGTGTGCTCACAAATACATAAAAAACTTTAAAAGAAATACTTTTATTTCTCCCTCCAACCTTGATCCTGTTTTTCTATGTTCTCTTTCTCTTCTTCTCTCCATCCCCTTTCACCTTTTGAGACAGGGTCTCACGTAGCCCAATCTGACCTCAAACTCTCTACGTGTCTGAGAGTGGCCTTGAACTCTTGATCCTCCCACTTCAGTTTCTGGGGCGCTGATTTTATAGCCATGTATCATCATATCTGGCTTTCTTCGCTCTCCTTTGTAACAAGCCTTTTTGGAGATTTGTCTGTACTTGACATGTATAAAACTCAACTCCTTTTCTCTCTTCCCAGTCTTTTCTATGCTTAGTTTGTTGATCTCAACCATGGGAATAGAGCTTGCCAACCAGAAGCTCCATTCCCTACTGACAAGCCGGCTGTATGACTGAGTATGAGTACCGGAGCATCGTCGGAGAGGAAACCCAAGTGGCATCTAACCTGTCAGTCTCAGTTACTATTTCCACAGCCAACATACACAGGAGGCTGGGGCACATGCTTCTAGCAGACGCTCTATCCACGGCTGGAGAGATGGTCAGCAGTTAAGAGAACTGGCTACTCTTCTAGAGGACCCAGGTTCAAGTCCCAACACCCACAAAGCAGCTCACAACTCCAGCTCCAGGGGATCTGACACCCTCACCATACATGGAGGCAAAACACCAATGCTTATCAAATAAAAATAAAGAAATCATTAGAAAATCTACCCAGCAATTTTCCTTACAGCCATTTTTTTTTTCCTATTTCAAAACACAAGGAATTTTTTTTAATGTTTTTCAAGACAGGGTTTCTCTGTATAGCCCTGGCTGTCTTGGAACTCACTCTGTAGACCAGGCTGGCATCAAACTCACAGAGATCCTCCTGCCTCTGCCTCCCGAGTGCTGGGATTAAAGGCCACCACTGCTCAGCTGGGAATTAATTTTTATAATAATTTTTATAATCCCTTAAAAATAGGAACAGTTGACTCTGCTTTGGTTTCATAAGCCAAAGCGCTAATTCTATCTCTTGCTTCAAAATTCTTCCATTCATATTATGCTTAAAATTTAACATCAAAGTGTTCTGTCTGTTGGGTCAATCCCACTTCAATTATGTGGCTAGAACAAAATAAGGAGAAGATAAAACACTGGGGAGGGGTAACCCAGACTCTCGCACAGGAGTGCAAACCCTCTGTGCCGATGGACAGTGCCCAGTGCCCGGGGTCTGGGTCACAGTCTCCATCACTGCCGTGTCCACACCAAAGGACTTCCCAGAGCGATGAGAGGAGTCGCTCTCATTCCAGGAAAGAAGAAGTTTCCTGTAACTTAGCATTCTTTTACATTTATTTATTTTGCCTGTGAGTGTGTATCTATGGGTGTGTGTACGCCCCAGCATATGTGAAGAGGTGACTACTGTCTGGAACTCTCCTCCCACGCTGTGGGGTCCCAGGACGAAGCTCAGGTCGTGAGACTTAGCCGTGAGCACGCCGACCCACCGGCCCATCCCACCAGCTCCATTCCTATAACTTTGTAGGCGATGATCCTTAGGTTCTTGTTCTTACTTTGCAGTGCTGAGAGTCAAACCCAAGACCTCCCTTGTGCTAGGCAAACACTTGGCCACTGAGTGACATCCCCAGCTCAAGGGATTTTTATCAACGTTCATGCAGCTAGGATCTCACATTGCCCAGACCATTTTCAAACTCCCTATGTAGTCAAGGGTGACCTTGAACTCCTGACCCTCCTCCCTCCACCTCACAAACTCTGGGATCACAGGTGTGTGTTACCATATTTGTTAGTGAGAATGAATTTTCTTTTTTAACGCAGTCTCTCTTTGTAGTCCTGGCTGGTCCAGAGCTCACTATATAGCTGAGGGTGACTTGAATTTCAGATCCTCATGCTCCTCCTCCCAAGTGCTGGATCACGCTCAGTTTAATAGCAATAAACCAATGCACCCACCAGCTTAGCTTCACCGTCACCATTACATCAGCTCCTATGTAAATTAAACACAAATTTAAATCTTTTGTCTTATACTCTTTTAAAATCGCTTAAATTATGAAACCATTTTAAGAAAGTACTCCTTGTGCCTATTCATAACACATTATTGCTTTTGTGTGTGACCTCAAAAAAATTCCTTTTCGGTGTCATCATTCTTTTTATGGCTCTGCTTTCATATTTTAGGGACTTGATAATGGTCCATGGTGAACCTCTACAAATAAATGCAGAATTGAATTCAACCTGAGCAATTGTGATAAAAATGGCTTCATGAGGCAGGGATGTAGCTGCCTTGGTAGAGTCCCTCCCTTACACACAGTCCCCAGGCCGTAGTGCAGGTCTGCAACTCCAGTTCTCAAGAGGCAGGAGGATCAGAAGTTCAGGATCATCCTTGACTACACAGCAAGTTCAAGGGCAGCCTGTGCTACAAAGAGACCTTATCTCAGAAACAAACGAAAAGAAAAATAAAATGGGGCTGGAGAGAGGGCTCAGTATTTAGGAGCATATATACTGTTGTTGCAGAGGACCCAGGTTTGGCTCCCAGCACCCATGTCTGGTGGCTCTTAACTGCCTGTAAATACACCTTCAGGGAACCTGACACCCTGTTCTGAGGTGTCACACACAAAATGAAAATGTTCATTTTTATTTCGTGTATGAGTTGTTTTGCCTGCGTATATGTCTGTGTCCAACACTCATGCCTGGTGCCTGAGGAGGCCAGAACACTTCAGACCTGGAACTGGAGTTGCAAGTTGTTATAAGCTACCACGTGAGTACTGAATATTGAACGCAGGTCCTCTGGAAGAGTGGAAAGTGCTCTTAATCACTGAGCCATCTCTCCAGGCTCCGGAAATATCTAATTAAGGAAAAAAAAAAAAAGAGCTAGGCAGTGGTGGTGCATATCTTTGATCCCAGCACTCAGGAGGCAGAGGCAGGCGGATCTCTGTGAGTGTGGGGTCAGCCTGGTCTACAGCGTGAGTTCTAGGACAGCCAGAACTAGACACACACACACACACACACACACACACACACAAAAACCTATCTCAAAAAACAGAGAGATAGAGGAGAGAGAGAGAAAAGAGAAAGAAAAGCTGTGCTCGGTGGTGCACACCTTTAATCCAGCCCGGTCTACACAGCAAGTTCTAAGACAGCCAAGATTACTTGGAGAAACCCTGTCTCGAAAAACACACACCTCTCTGCTCCCATCTCCAGACTCCCTTTCCTTTTTACGTCCTCCCCTTTGTGAACTGAAGCGGAGCTGAGAGGTAGGCCTTTGTCTAGTCTACGGGAGGTCTTGGGTTTGATTCTGAATGCCTGCCACAGCATAAACACACACACACACAAGAAATACCTCTAGTGGAGAAAATAGATCCTGTGGGCCAGCAGGACGGCTCAGTGGGTAGAGCCACTTGCCCTGTAAGCTTGACAATCTGAATTCAATCCCCAGAACCCTCATAAAAGTAAAAGGAGAGGCTTGACTTCACTGAGTTGTCTTTTGACCTCCCCCTCCCCCCCGGTGATGATGGTAATGATAACCTGAAGATTTTTACAAAGAAAATATCAAATGTATAAATAGCGTCTGGGAATATAGGTGATGTGAGCATTGTGGGAAACAGGCTAGTATCCCCCTCAACAAGTTACACAGACTTACTATGTTACCCAGAGATTTTAAGTCCTTGGCAGATATCCCAAATAACTGAAATCAGATATGCAAGCAGAATTTAATACATGAATGCTCATTGCACCCACTGCTCACAACAGCTGAAATGTGCAAATCATTAAATGGCCAGCAACAGATGGCGGACCAGCCATTCGTGGCCTAGCTGTAAAATGGAGAGACACCCAGACATAAGGGGACGAGGGGCTAACGCAAGCTATAGCGCAGACGAACCTTGAAGAGTTGTCCTCAGCAGAAGAAAGCACATATTTATTATATGATGTCATTTATAAGAGGAGCCAGGATAGGCAAATCCATAGAGACGGACAACAGGCTAGGGTTGGCAGGAGCCCCGAGGAGTCAGTCCTATTGGGTATGAAGTTCCCGTTTAAGGGGCTGGAAAGTTCTTGAAGCCTACTGTGGGGGCTTGAGCCTGTAAGCCCATGCTAGCACACTGGAGACGCGTGCAGGAAGATCTTAAGGTTTTTTTTTGGCTTTTGGGGCTTTTGGTTTTTCGAGACAGGGTTTCTCTGGCTGTCCTGGAACTCACTCTGTAGACCAGGCTGGCCCCGAACACATAGAGACTCACCTGCCTCTGCCTCCCAAGCCCTGGGATTAAAGGTGTGTGCTATTACCATACCTGCTAAGTAATAATTTTTAATTCAAAGAAGTCGTTGACTTGGCCAACACTGTAAATGTACATTGTCTTCTGGTTTTGTGTAGTGAACTGTGCACTTCAATTTCAAAGATAACTTCGGGGGCTGTTGAGATGCCTCAGCAGTTAAGAGTGCTTGCTGCTATTTCAGAAGACCCAGATACAGTTCCCAGTGCCCACATCACTCCAGCTTCGGGAGAGCCTGACACCCACTTTTGGTCCCGGTGAACACATGCGCACACACCTATCCACGCCCTACCAGCCATGTCCGCACGTACACAGAAGTAAATCTTTAAAAAAAACTAAAACAGTAAAAAGCTTACTTCGTTTTTCCGGTTCTGGAAATCAAACCCAGGGCTTCACACAAGCTAGGCGAGTGTCTACCACCAAGTTGCTTCTCCAGCCCTTAAACGGTCAGTTTTACGCTATGTAGATTTCACTATCTTCACTCACAGGGACGGGTCAAAAAGCCAGAAATCGACAGTTGTTGGCCAAGATAGGAAGAAAGCCTAAACCTTGTGCACTCTTTGTGGGAATGTCAACTGTTGACATCGGTGTGAGCCCTTTGGCTGTCCTTCAAAAAATTTAACACAGAATTACTGCATGACCTGGGAATCCTATTTCCCAGCCGAAAGGATTGGGGACAGGATTTCAAAAGAGATTTTTTTTTAAAAAAGCACTGTTTTGTTCAAGTCCTATAGTGTCCCACCATCTGGCCTGAAAATCAATGTGTAGCCCAGCCTGGCCTTGAACTATGGCATCTTTCTGCTTCAGCCAGCCAAGGGCTGGGTTTGCAGCTGCGGTCTCCCCCCCCCCTCCTGATGGCAGCACTCACACAATGAGCCAGGGAGCAGCGGCAAACCTGACTGTCTGCTGACAGAAGACAAGGACAAGCAAAATGTGGTCCAGCATCATCACAAAGAGTAATAATTCCGACTTAGGAGCTGGAGAGATGGCTCAGCAGCTGAGAGCACACACCAGCTCACGCTTAGAACCATGTCAGGCACCTCACTATGCCTGAGCACCAACTCCAGCGGGTCTCATGCCTCTAGCCTCCACTAGCAACTGTACTTGATGCACATGCCATCCCAAGTACACATGACTTAAATAAATCTTAAAATCATAGTAAAAGAATATGTAGTGCTCTTGCAGAGGGTCAGAGTTCAGTTCCAAACACCCAGATTGTGTAGTTCACAAGCGCCTGTACCTGCAGCTCCAAGAGATGTGCTTAGAGACCTACACACATGTGACATACATGTACACAGACACACATATACATGTTAATAAGAACAAAATCTTAATAAGTTCCAGGTTCAGTGAGGGGGCCTGCCTCAAAAAACAAAGGTGGAGAACAATTGAGGAAGACACCCAACTTTGGCCTTTGACCTGCATGCACGAACACACACATACACACACATGAACACACACATGCACACCCATACATGAACACACACACATGCACACACACACATACAAACACATGAACACACACATGCACACCCATACATGAACACACACATGCACACACACACACACACACACACACACACACACACTGTGCCACACCTGGAAATATAAATGTTACAATAAGTCCTTTATCCAAGGCCAACAGGGTGGTGACATTCCTAAAGACAGACAGCAAATGGTGGCCACAGGGTCTGTGGAGTAAGGGTTCAATGGGGATTGAACATCCATGTGGAGATAAGGAAAGGGTTCTCCAGGTGCTAGTGGTGACACCGCAGCCGGAGGTGGGGTAGGTGAGGGGTGAGGGGGTGGAGAGATGGGAGGAGTGCAGGTGTATGTGTGTTGCGGGAGGGTCCTTGGTTTTGTTTTTTATTTGCATGTTCAGATCAGGGTCTTATGTAGCCCAGACTGGCCTTGAATTTTCTACATACACCTTGAACTCCTGACCTTCCTGCCTCCAACTGCTGGGGATTGTGTATGTGTCTCCATACCCAACAATATGAATGTTCATTTATTTATCTATTTAGAAATTTAGAGACTGGATCTTAGTACATAGCCTGGCTGTCCTGGATCTCCTCTGTAGACCAGGCTGGCCTCAATCTCACAGAGATCCGCCTGCCTCTGCCTCCCAAGAGCTGGGATTAAAGGCGTGTGCCACCACCATGCTCAGCAGTATGAATGTTCTTAATTTGTATTTTTTAAAAGTGACCGACATGGTCAATTTTATCTGCAATGCTCGTGGGACCCAGGGCCTCTGCCTGCTAGCCACGCGTTCTGCCATGGAGACAGCACATTTCCACGCTGGCTTCCTCTTTCTACCTTTTTACTCTGCGCTGTGTGTATTTTTTACACTTATTTGTTATTTGTGTACACGTAGAAACACAGGTGTGTAGGTCAGAGGACAACCTTCAGGAGTCGGCTCTTTCCTTTTACCATGTAAATTCCAGATACCACACTCAAGTTGTGGGTTCGTGACAAGTGCCTTTGTGTGCTGAGCCGTCTGCCTGACCCTGGTATATGTATTTTTACCACCAGTAAAAAAAAAAAAAGGGGGGGTATGGTGGCCCACATCTTTAATCCCAGCACTAGGGAGGCAGTGGCAAGTGAATCTCTGTGAGTTCAAGGCCAGCCAGAGCTACAAAGTGAGACCCTATCTCCAGACTCCCCTTCTCCCCCAAAATGTGTGTTTGTTTTTTATCATTTTTTTGTTTGCTTGTTTTTATCTTTTGTTTTGTTTTGTTTTTATTTTTTCTTTAGTTAGGGTCTCTCTATGTATCCCTACAGGGCTGGGATCAATAAATAATCTAAAACTAGGGACCAAGCGCCGTCTCTGCTGCCCCTCGGGTGACCCATTGGTCTCCAGCCCCTTTGGAGTCCTGGCCGCAGAGATGGAATTCTTGATCCTCCCAGGAAAGCTGGGTCAGTTCAAAAAACCTTGCAGAAGCAGCGTCACGAGAAGCTTCCTCCTTTTCTTCATATAAACTGCCTTTCTCCGTGTCATCGCACCTTTGCACGCGGCCCACCGACAGCCCAGCCCTTCCTTTAGGAACCCAGCGACCGAGCCTCCCGGAGCCCCCGCGGCCCCGCAGTCCTCACCCGGACACGTGGCAGGCAGCCCTTCCCAGCCCCGCACCCCGCGGTCCCGCAGCCTCCCCTGGTGGACGCTCGGGGTGCAACGCCCTGTGAGCCGATCAGACCCAACAGCTGGCGCCAGCCTGCAGGGAGGAAGGGGAGCCAAAGCCAGGAATGCAACTCCCCTGCCTGGCTCCCACAAGTATCCGGATATTTCCAGGCATAAACTGTGGGATTGAGGCCTCAGACACTTGAGTCCTGTGGTCCTAGTCTGTCTGCTCTTTCCCTAAATCTTTACAAAATCCCACTGAGGCACGATTAAAAAAAGACGGGGAAATCATCCTGATTTCAGGAGTCCTTAGTTGAAGCCTGAGCCTCTAGAGTCTCAGCACAATTAGCATTTGCTCTGAAGGTGGCCAACATGATGTTTCTTTGATATATTTTCGAATAAAAATGTCAAAATAACAATGAACTATGCTTAAAGCCTAAGCGTACACACGGTCTCTATGCTGGCCACCATCGTTAACTGTGTTGAGACTCCTGGTGCTGAGACTTCATCCGGGCTCCAGAATGATGTTCCCGTGGGTCTGGGTGGCCCATAGGCTTTGAAATGCACTCACGTCTCCTCCCGGCTCCTCTATCTACTCCTCCTCCCCCTTGTAGCTCCCCATTGAGCTGCCGAGCCCCACTTCCGTCTCCCACCACATTCCCCTGCCCAAGGGGCTCCCTCCTCCTTCAGCTGCTGGAGGCTGAAACGGCCACCTTCCCTTACTCCTCCACCACCAGTTGTCACCAGTTCCCTTGGAGCGCAGAGCCTGCGTCTGAAATGGCTGCTTCTCTCCAGAGTCCTTGCCTGAGCTTGGGGCTCGCCCCAGGTGCTTCTCCTGACCAACATCTCAACCAGGGCTTTGTACCCGGACTTTCCAGTCTGCACCTCCGAGTACCTCCCCCACCAACAACCCTATCTCCTCTTGCCTCAGTTTCCTCTCTACTACTGTGACAAAATACTCAAGGGTAGCACGGTAAAGAAGAAGGGTTTAGGGGGACTCGCCTTACAGTTCACCGCGGTGGGGATGGGAGGGCAGGGGAGCTTAAGGACCTTTTGTTCAGTCTGGACAGTGTGCTCCCTGTTAGGGAAGGTCTCCTCTGCGCAATTAGCTAAATCCAGATAATCCTTCGCAGGCACGCCCAGAGCTTGTCTCTAGACCCTGTCCAATTGATATTCAGTCGCCACACCTTCTTATTGTGGCCTTGGGATGGACAAGATCTGATCGTGTGTGTGCGTGTATGGGGATGTACACGCGTGCCATGATGCACATGTGGGGGTCAGAGAACACCTTGTGGGGAGTCAGTTCTCACCTTCCACCACGTGGGGTTTGAATTTGTAGAAAACAGAACCCTATTCAGAGACCCCATAGACCCTATTTTGTATATATGCTCAGAGACCGTATTTTGTGTATGTGCTCCAGGCCTCAGTTAAGCCTGACCTTGCTAACTCCCCACTCTAAAGGGAAATCATCTCATCCAGCCAGGCAGCCCTGATGGCTATACTAAGGGAAATCATCTTATCCACCAGATAGCCCTGAAGGCTAAAGGCCATAAAGCTATCCCACCAGACCAGGTAGCCCTGAAGGCCATAAAACCAGATGCCTGGTTCTAATGACTAACTTGCCAGGCACTGCCCAAAAATGTAGCCACACAGACACTTGTGAACTACACCTGTGCCAATTAATTAAAAACCAGACTCCCTCGCCTATGTGGAAAACCCCTTTTCTGTCAATAAAGGGAGCTGTAATTCTGTTTGGGGTTGGTCATCTCCATGGTGTCTGACCCCGGCATGCCGTTTTTTCTCTGCAGAATAAAAGTGCCTTTGCTTTTGGCAAATTTCACACCCAACAAATTCATATTTTCAGGCTTGAGAGCAAGTGCCTTTACCCACTGGGCAATTTTTCTGGCTCCAAATTTTTATTTATGTGTATGGGTGTTCTGCCTGCAGGTATGTCTATGTACCACATGCATGCCTGGTGTCCACAGAGGCCAGAAAAGGGTGTAGGATCCCCTAGCACCGGGGTTACAGATGGTTGTTAGCTGTCATGTGGATGCTAGGAATTGAATATGGGTCCTCTGGAAAGGCAGCCATCTCTCTAGCCAACCAAACTCTGACTTGTAAAATTTGTCCTTCAAGGTCTTTGGTGACCTCCCTTGTCATTCCTTACCTTCCCGAGTATGCCCTGTGCTCAGTTAACTGTGGGGTCCTTCAAGCGTCACCCCAGGCTCCGTGCGGAGCTGCAAGCCACAGGTGAAGTAGCATGCCTGTATCCCAGCACTCGGGAGCCTGAGGAAGAAGGATCACTAATTTAAGCTCAGCCTCAGCGTCCTGAGACCCCGTATAAAAATAAACAACAAATCCCTGAACCCTTCCCACCCCACCCCAACCCCGCCTGACAGCGAAGAGGCTTCCTGTTTGCACCTGCACTGCCCCACACCCCACCTGTGCCACTCCCTGCCCATCTTCAGAAGCTATTACACCAACCTTTCTCTCCAGCCTTGGAGGCAGCCTGCTGTGTGCTCTGCACAAGGAACAGGCTTTCAAACGTTCCTTAAAATACCTCTCTGGGCCTGGCCTGGTGGCGCAGGCCTTTAATCCCAGCACTCAGGAGGCAGAGGCAGGTGGATATCTGTGAGTTCAAGTCCAACCTAGTCTACATACTGAGTTCTACGTCATCCAGGACTACCCAGTAAGATCCTGTCTCAAATAGATAGATAGATAGACAGATAGATAGATGGATAGATAGATAGGAGTAATGCACCTATGGTGTGACTCATCAAGGAAGACATGGAGACATATTCATAGGTGCAAACCCTGCCAGACCTCAGCAGAGAGACCCACCATCATGGTAATTGCCATAATCAAAAGTGGAACCCTGAGCCTCTGCGCTCAGGTGTTTTATTGATTCAGAACTCCTCAGGTGTTCTACTGATAGCACGCGCAGACCATGAGCAATCAAACACCCCCACAGAAATCCAACACTTGCTGACAATACAAAATGCCAAAGCCTAGGCAGCCCTTTCCCCAAAAGTGCACAAAACAATTATTTTATACATAACTAAAAATAAACTTCTACAACAATAGGTCATGTTAAATTTAGAAAGAAGAAAACAAACAAACAAAAAAAAACCAAACCAAAACGACGACAACAGAAAAACCCAGCGTCACTTGGGCGGGTTTATTGGAGCTGAAGTGTCTTGCGATCGAATGGTTTCTAGCGCAAGCTGTGTGACATCTTTCCAATTACACAAGGCCCCTCATCAAACCAAGACCCACAAACACCCGTTCCTTCCGCAAGATAACTCAGCACTGGGCAGCGGCCTCAGGTGGGTTCTGCTGCTGGAAGTGGGTCAGGCTCTCCGGAAGGTTTGTCTGCACACCTGACCTTCGCAGAACATTTCCTGGGATAGGAAGGGACAGGAAAAGAAAGAAAAACAAGCTGATGAATGTTCTCAATATGTCCGAGACCAAATGTGTGGAGGTTTTGCCTCCTGACATCAAATGTAGGGCCTTCTCCACCCTTACTATTCCCATTCTGACACTCCAGCACTCGGGAGGCAGAGGCAGGCGGATCTCTGTGAGCTCGAGGCCAGCCTGGTCTACAGAGTGAGTTCCAGGACAGCCAGAGTTATAACAGAGAAACCCTGTCTTGAAAAAAATAACAAAAGACAAATAAACAAACAAAAAGTAAAGAAATAGAGATTTAACACACCCCCTCCCAGCGCCGCCTATTTTTTAAAACAACAAAATGTGGTGGGTACCAGGTGGAGCTGGTCCCCTTCGATCCAGTGGCTCCAGCCTCTGTTCTTCTTCTCCCCCTTCTGCACACAAGTGAGTTTGTCATTCTCCCAGGTAACCAGGCTCTGCACGAAGGGAGAGGGAAAAGGATGCTTTGCTCTTTCAGATCCTTAAATATCACTGGGTAGAATGCATGCTGAGTTAACCTTGTGAAATTAAGAGCTTCTCTTACAGAATTAGATAGTTGGCTCAGCGTGACTGCTCTTCCAGGTTTCCTGAGTTCAATCCTACCAACCACATGGTGGCTCACAGAAATCTCTAATGGGATCTGATGCCCTCTTCTGGCATGCAGGTGTACAAGCAGATAGAGGATCCATATACATAAAAAGAGAGCCTATGTTTGATTTAATTTTTTTATTATGTGCATGTGTTTTGCTACCTACATGTGTGTATGTGCACTGTGTGCATGCCTGGTGCTCACAGAGGTAAGGTTATCCCTGGAATTGGAGTTACAGGTGGTTGTGAGCCACCACGTGGGTGCTGGGAATTAAAACCTGGGTTCTCCACAAGAGCTGCAAGTACTCCTGGCTGCTGAGCCATCTCTCCAGCCCCAAGCCTACGTCCTTTTCTTTTCTTATTCTGTGGTGCTAGGAATCTTACCCAGGCTCAGTATGCCAAGAGCCCTACCACTGAGACCCACCCAACCCTTACCGAGCACTTTCTGTTATCCAGGCCTTTGTTATCTTCCTCAAATTCTTCTCCAACTTTGAATTTAACAAGATAGTTCCTTAGGCTGCTGTTTGTGTGGATGGTGAAGGAATCCCCATTTTGTTCGATCACCTTCTGTGGCTTCAGCAACTTGGCGATCTTACGAGTTGCAAAGTCAATACCTGAAAAGTTACTGTTTTTAATATATATATATATATATGTACATATATATTTAATATATATGTATATATATACATATATATATTTACATTTATTTAATTTATGCTTGTATCTGTATGTGTAAGCCAGAAGACAACTTGTTTTAAAACAGGATCTTGCCAGGTGGTGGTGGTGGCGCATGCCTTTAATCCCAGCATTCAGGAGGCAGAGGCAAGTGGATCTCTGTGAGTTCGAGGCCAGTCTGGGCTCCAGCATGAGTTCCAGCACAGCCAGAGCTACAACAGAGAAATCCTGAATCAAAACAACAACAACAACAGCAAAACAAAACAAAGCAAAAAATAGGATCTTATGTAACCCATACTGTCTTTGAACTTGTTGTATAGCCAGAGGTGATTTTAAACTCCTGATCTCTTGCCTCTACCACCAAGTACAAATTACAGGTGTGTACCACCATGCTTGATTCAAGAGAATTTATGAATTTATATAAATATTTATTTCATGCGTATGTGTGAATACTTGCGTGTCTTGTCTATACCATGTGTGTGCAGTGCCACAGAGGCCAGTAGAGGGCGTCAGATTCCCTGTAACAGGGCATCCAAATGGTTGTGAGGTGCCATGTTGGTGCTAGGAATCAAAATGAGTCCTCTGGAAGAGCAGCCAGGGAGTTGTCTCAATTGAGCCATCTGTCTATCCCTTTTAAGAGGGCTTTTTAAAAATTTCTTTTACCGGAGGGTTGGAGTCTGTTCTCCTTACTTGAAGGTAGAAGGAAGAGTTTTGTCAAGTAGCAAGTGTATCGAGATAATAGTAGTTTATGGTATCTTAGGCCTACAATCCCTGTACTTGGAAGGCTGAGGCAGGAGGATTTCCTGGAGACCAGCCTGGTCTACAATAGTGAGGTCCAGGACAGCTTGACCTTCAAAGTGAGGCCTTGTCTCATAACAAACAGAAACAAAAAACCTGAATAAATCCCAGCACAAGCCCTGACAGGTTGAAGAGTACTCTGCGTGTAAGAACAATGGCTGAAATTTGCCAAATCTGTAGAATCAGAGCAAGCCAAGCAGACTCAGCCTGCCGGGGCAGTGCTATACCGAGAGTCTTTTGGGGCGCAGGGACAGCAATCAGACTCCCTCTCGTGGACACATGCACCCCTCTGGTGGCCACAGAGTTCAGGGATGGGGCGCAGCTCTCCAACCGAACCGCACGGGCCGGGGAGTTGAATTCCTGGCCAATTGGAGCTGCTGGGCTCCTGGTTTAGAGCCCGGGCAGGTTCCTATCGTCCCCAAACAAAGCTGGATAAACAGTGGTACGGGGTGGGCGCACCGGAGACCGAGGGACAGGCGCATGTCAGGGATGACTGGCCGGCAGAGGACAGAGGAAAGAAGATGGATAGAGAGGCTAAAGTCGGGTGCGGGGACTCAGGGACAAGGGCGGGGCTGACCAGCCGAGAGCATGACCCAAGGGAGACAGAAGGACGTGGGACAGGTCAGGCTGCCCACACTCAACCCCCAGACCCGAGGCTAGAAACTTGCTCCCGGCCCTGTCCCCTTTGCTGTCCAACCCTTGGGTCCTACCTAGGGCGAGCATGTAGCCCTCGAAGTTGTCGCTGGTGTGAAGGTTCCAGGTGCCGCTGAGGTCTGCCGGCAGCATTGTCGGGGTTGGCAGCAGAAGTCTGAAAGCCACAGGCAGTGCTGCCCTATATTGGCAATGGGCCGGGGGCGGGGCCGGGGTGGGACGTAGGGAACGACAGGCTGGGACAGCTTCCTTCCCCAGCGCTCCAGGCTCTGTCCCTGCTCCTGCCCACCCCACCTTGGCAACTCCTGTTTCCCTTGGGACTCCCTCCTGTCCTTTAACTCTGAACACCTCTGAACCTCTGCCTCGATGTCAATGACTAAAGGAATGGTTTTCAGACTCATGGCATTAAACACTCTGTTAACTGCAAATAACAGTACATGCATAAACCCAAGGCAACACGCAGGCGTCCCAATAAACAGGAACTCGTTTCTTTTACCCAGCTCAGGTTTAAAAAATATTTTAAAAAAATTTTTGTTAATGTGCATATGTCTGTGTGAGTGTACTCCACGTGTGTGCTGGTGCCAGAAGAGGGTAGATGCCCAGGAGCTGGAGTTACAGGAAGTCTGCAACCTCACCCACACGCACACCATGGGTGCTGGGCACCGAACTCAGGTCCTCTGAAAGAGCTGCCAGTGCTCTAACAGATGTGTGCACCACCCGTCTAGTGCCTACCTTGTTTTTGAGATGTGTCACTTTCAGGCTGGCTGCTCACACGCTATGTAGGCCAAAGATGGCTCTGTGAGCTTCCGACTCTGCTGCCTGTCCTGGGATTGTAAGTGTGTACCACACTTGGTTTATAAGGCGCTTGGGCTTTAACACAGTACTTCATGGGTTAAAGCCAACTGAGCCACATCCCAGCCTCTTCTCCAGCATTCCTGTGATGACTGGACACCTAGGTGACACGGAATGGGTGTCTCTGGGGTTCTGGCTTTGACCTCATAAATTGGCTTAAATTGTCATACATTGGCTTTCAGGTGTCAGCCTGGTGGGAAAGAGTAGGAAATGTCGTACACCATTATCCCAAAGCATAAACTTCCTCAGCACAATTCCAGTTACTTCTCATGGACCCAACACGTTCATAACCACTGCTAACTGCAAGGGAGCCTGGGAGATGTAGTCTCCAGGATTCCGCCTCTACAGCAGAGAAAGGCAAAGGAAGAGAGAGGAAAGAGGACTAGACTGTAGAATCAGCCGTAGACATCACCCACACAGTCTCCCAGACCTGCCACCAGGCCCGTTCTCGTAATCCCAACACTCGGGAGGTAGGGACAGGAGAAACAAGACTTTCCATAGCATTGCATGAGCAAGGCAAGATGACACATGCCTATAATTTCACAGCTAGCTATTAGCAAGCTTGGGGCCAGCCTGGGCTACATGAGACACTGTCTAAAAAAACAAAAGCAAAACCGAATACAAAAGGCAAACAAACAAATTAAAACATAACAACCTGAACTTGGAAAATGCCTATCTTGCTGGTTCACAGCTTTTCCTCAGGCAGGCTGCTCCAAAGTCGGGACTGGCAGAATTAGTGATTACATCTCTGAAAACAACAACAACAAACTTAGTTCAGGAAAAGTTAAAGTTGGCTTGGCATTTAGGTTAGCACACATAAGGCCCTAGGTTCTATATCCAAAATAGAGATAGATAGATAGACAGACAGACAGACAGACAGACGGGAAGACAGGAGAAGAGAAAAGGAGACGTCATTACTGACTAACGTGCAGCACGGAGGGACTCACTTGGGACAGCCCCTCTCGGTTCCATGGTGTATCAGCCTCAGCGAGCTGACTTGAGGTAGGAGGGGCTGGAGACGCTGTGTCCAAAATGGTCCAGGCTCGTGACTAGCAGGCTGGTGTTGGCGTGTGTTGGTTGGAAACTTGTCCAGGCCTAGAGGCCGCGGGTCCGGTTCCCGGGAGTCTAGGTTCTTTGTGGGTTGTTATGGCTCCCAGATAGCACGGGAGGCTGAGTTCTCGAGAGTCCAAGAGAAGCTCAGAGCTGCTGCTGTGTCCCCCGGAAAGCAGTCTCGGTTGTTTGATGTTACTTCTGCCAGAATCCTAGGCCTTCCCAAATTCAAAAGAAGGAACCTGGAATCTGGGCTGGAGGTGCAGCCCAGTGGTGAGCACAGCCCGGTGGTCAGGCTATAGCTTCTATGCCAGAACCTTAGAAGCAAAGCAGCACGTCTTAGTTCTGTTACCCGTTGCTGTGATAAAAAAAAAAAAAAAAAAAAAAATCCAGGACAAAAGCAACTTAGGAGAGGAAGGATTTAACTCTCAATTCCACATGACAATCCAACCTTGAGGGACGCCAAGGTCACAGGAACTTGAGACTGCTAGTCACAGCACCCTCAAAAGCAGACAGGATGACCACGCACACTCCGCCTGCTGTCCGCCTTCACGCCGTCAAAGACCCATGCTCTCGGGAATAGTGCTGCCAACTTTCAGGCCGGGTCTTTCCCCGTCAGTCATCAGCCACGGTTTCACCGTCAGTTAACAGCCATGGTGGACACCCACGGTGACACGGTTAAGTCAAAATCAATTTTAATTTGCACATGTGTGTATCATGTATGTGGTACACACAGGAGAGACAGACAGACAGACACATGCAGACATGTGTCATGACCTGCATTTGGAGGTCGGAGGGCAACTTGTGGGAGTTAGGGCTCTGCTTCCACCTGCTCTGCCGTGTGGGTCCCAGAGAAGCGGGCCACAGACTTGCCCACAGGCACCTCTGCTCTCTGAGCCATCTTGGGTGAAAGGAGCAGAGTTGGCACAGAACACACTCAGACACTGGATTCTTAGCACAAAGGAGGTTTATTTGTTCCAGAGGAATAAAGGGCAAGGAGCAGGGGGCAGGGGGCAGGGAGAAGGAACAAGGGACAGGGGACAGGGACAGGACCGCCTTTGGATAGAGTAGAGACAGACATGGCCCATAGGCAAAGGTTTTAAAGGGCCCTAGGTGGGAAGAGAAGATGGGGTAAAGGTGGGAAAGGCTTGGGGTGTCTGTCTATGATTGGCTGGAAGGAGAACGCAGGAGAGGACACGTGGACTTTTTGGGAGAGAGGCGGGGCACTGTGGAGGGATTTCTAGGATCTGGGTCTTTGTGTGTGAGGCTGGAACTTAACTTATGTCTGGTTGTCTTTTTGTGACTCATTGCCATCTTGGGGTTATGTTCAAGATGTACTAACATTGGGACCCCAAGTTATAACTTTGAATGGAGTCTTTACCATTTCTAATGGTGCTATTTTGGGTCTCCAGTTAGGGCTTTTGTGTTTTAAAGAACTCGAACAGAAATGAACTTGGTTTTCTTCAAAACCCCTGACAGCCCCTTTCTCAGAAGAGTTTTCAGATACATTTAAAAATCTTTACATTTTTAAAAATTATTATTTAAAGCTGGGCAGTGGTGGCACACACCTTAATCCCAGCACTTGGGAGGCAGAGGCGGGTGGATCTCTGAGTTCAAGGCCAGCCTGGTCTACAGAGCAAGTTTTAGGACAGCCAGGGCTACATAGAGAAACCATGTCTCAAACACACACACACACACACACACACATATATACACACACACACACACACACACACACCCCACACATACACACACACATATACATGCACACATATATACACACACACACATATACATGCACACATACACATCTACAAATATATATGTATGTATATATACACAATATATATTCAGTATTATATATATGTATACATACACACACATATATTTCAATGTGTTTATTTGTGTGCTGGGTGTGTGTCTGAGCACCATGTGTGTGCAGTGCCTTCAAAGACAAGAAGAAGGTATCAGATCCTCTAGAACTGGAGCTACAGGTGTTTGTGAGCCACCATGTGGATTCTGGGAACCTAACTCAGATCCTCTAGAAAAGCAGCCAGTAATCTCTGAGCCATCTCCAGCCCCTCAGATACATATTCATTTATTTGTTTGTTTGTTTGTTTATATAAGATTTTCTTTTGAGGCAAGGTCTCACTATATAGCCTTGGCTGGCCTGGAACTCACTCTGCAGACCAGCCAAACCTTTAAGTCACAGAGATCCTCCTGCCTCTGCCTCTCAAGTGTTGGAATTAAAGGTGTGTACCACTGTGCCTGGCCCCGTGTTTACTTCTTAATATCCATTTAGTCTACATGACAGCCCTGCTTGAAGCCTTCGAATGCCTCCCACTCCATAATTACTTCCCAATAGGTAATCCTGAGTGTCAACTTGGTCAGACCGAGAAGCGCCTAGAAGATTGGTGAAGCATACTGGGTGCATCCCAGAGAGGCCTGCCCTGGATGTGGGTGGCATGATCCTATAGGCTAGGGGCCATTGAACAAAAAAGTTAGGAAGGGGGATGGTTACAGGTACAAGCATCTGTCTCTCTCTGCTTCCTGGCAGTCAAGATATGGGCAGCTCTGCTCTGCCATGCCCTCCCCACTTTGATGGACTGAAACCTCTAATCCTGTGAATATTTGGCCACGGAAACAAGAAGGCAACTAATACATGCCTCTGTTTCCCTCTTTTGTTAACTGCTTTTTTCTATGCAAGGCGGAGACCGTGTTAGTGTCAGTCACCATTTTGGCGGTCCCAGGCCTTGCACCACGTACAGCAAATGCTCAATAAATGTTTGACTGACTGACTGATTTGACTGGCTGAATGAATGAATGTGACCTTTTCCAGAGGAAAAATGTCTTTTTTATTGATATGCCAGGGTGGGAGCAACTTGCTCAGAAAGAGTTGTTGCCTCTCTCTTACCTCAATCCAGGGAAACATAACTATGAACTTTGCCCAGATTCCTGGAGTAGAGAATGGGACATGAAGAGAACAGTACCTGCTTCTTAGCCTTACTGTTCTAAACCCTGACCAAAAATGAAAGCCACAGATTAACTAATAATACATTTAGCCTTTGTGCCAGTTGCTATGGCTTTGGGCCAGCCTGAGCAAAGGCCACCTATTCTGGACAGGACTGAATTGCAGCTAAAGAGGAGATGTTGGGGAAGCTTATTTTTAGTTATGTATAAAATGTTTTATACACTGTTGGGTGAGGGGCTAGCCTAGGTCTTGGCGTTCTGTACTGTCTGCAGCTGTTGGATTTCTGTGGGGGATGTTTAATTGCTAATGTACGTGCTATCAGTCGAATACAGGAAGAATTCTGAAAGAATAAAAGCACCTGAGCTTTAGACACTTGGGGTTCCGCTGTTGATTGAGTACGGCATTGGGCAGGACAGTGGTTTCCTCTGCTGAGGTCTGGAAGGGCTTCCATTGTGAAAACACCTCCTTGTCTCCTTGCTGAGCCCCCACAGTGGTGAACTACATCAGGAATGGAGATTTGAGTGGCTCATAGGCTCCAGAATCGCTCTCCTCCTGTTCAGTTCCAAGAGATTCACTCTAGGCGGGCTCAGAATTATCACTGGAGAGGGTGGAAAGGGAAAGGAGGAAGGTATTGGTCTTCATATCCACTAGTGACTCCACTACACACTTACAGACAGACGAGATTATGGACCTGCATGTAGAACTCTTCCTCAGCAGAAACTGGATGGGAACTGAGGAGGTCACTCAGAGCGGGGACTCTCTGTCACATGATCAAGTTTGATGATGGCCATGGTGGTGATCTCCCCACCATTCCTACCCACCTCTTTGTTAGGAAGCAATACCACCATGGAGTGTCTTTCAGTCCCAGGGATAGACCCGAATTAAGGCTAACCCACTCTCCATCATGGATAGACCCAAATTAGTTGAGGCTAACCCACTCTCAGTAATTGTGTCTCCTTTGCTAAGGATTGTTTTCAAGGATGTGAAGCTTCCAACAAATTTGAATCAGCCAGTGGATTATGACGGGGTGCTGGGAGAGAGGTCTGACCTGATCACAGAGCTGTTGGGGCGTCAGCCTTCCTCCACGCTGAACCCAAGTGGGCAGCTCATTTGTTTTCTACCCCTGGAGCACTGGAGACTACCTTGCAGCTGAACAGGCACTAGAATTAGGACACAGTGACTGGCAGGACCTTGATAACCCTGGTGATTCATTCACACAAGCCCTGCCCTACATCTGTGTTGCTGAATACAAAGGTCTTCATTGTTTAGGCCACTTGGAAAAACCTGACTCTGACAGTACATAGAATCAGGGCATTCTTTCCTCCAGTAACTAACTGTCTTGCTGTTGGTTACCTACTTGAGGGTGAGGTTCTGATTCAGCTCTGACCTAACCTGCTGCAGATCCACAGAGAGGAGTATTTGAGTTGAAGAAAACGCTACTTCATAAATTCTGTTCTCTCAACGGCAACACTGGCTGGAAACACACGAATTCTGTTTCGGGGACTCAGCCACTTCGAGCAGCCCCCTGTAAAACATGTTGGCTGTGGCAAAGTTTGGACCCTAAAGAACTTACATGGACAGATCCTCAAGCCCCTAGGCCTTGCTCAGCCCCACAGCATAGGTGTCAGTTGGACCATTTCTCCCAGGGGAGCCCACTGCTTTCCCATGAAGGTGGCTCTTCCTCACAGCAGGCCGCCTG
Source organism: Cricetomys ansorgei (assembly GCA_026225945.1). Taxonomy (NCBI): domain Eukaryota; kingdom Metazoa; phylum Chordata; class Mammalia; order Rodentia; family Nesomyidae; genus Cricetomys; species Cricetomys ansorgei. Next base: position 6,467 of record JAMJFZ010000165.1, on the reverse strand, counting down.
AGCAGAGACAAATGGTTGCTTCTGTGCAGTTTTTATTTTGCGTTATTTTATGGCGGCAAGAACGATATGAACTCTGCCCTCTATGAATTCTTTTATGCTTGAGACAAGGTGTCAAGCAGCCCATGCTGGCCTTAAACTTCCAGTCCTCCTGAGTACTGGGATTGCAGGCATGTTCTGTCACAACTGGTTGCACGCTAGTAAATTCTCAGTGCTTGATACATTATTGTTGACTACAGGTACAATACCGTACAGAACTCTCTAGATCTTATTCATTTTAAAAAGTACTTTATTAAAAATGTGTATATATATATATATATATATACACATATATATACATATGTGTGTGTGTGTGTGTGTGTGTATATGTATGTATATGTTTATATAATGTTGGAGTACCCTCAGAGTCCATAAGACTTTGTCAGAGTCCCTGGAACTGCAGTTACAGGCACCATGAGCCACCCTGTGTTGCTAGAAACTGAACTCGGGTCCTCTGTAAGAGCAGCAAGTGCTCCTAACCATGGAGTCACCCCCCTACCCCGTTCCTATACGATTCTTTATAAACATCTTTCTTCCTGTCCGTTGCTTCTCATATCCTCCTGCTGGCCTTCTGTATAATTGTTTCAACGTACAAATGAGACTCTGGTATTCCTCACTCAGAGGTATTGATAGGCGAAATTATACAAAGGAGATTTTATTCAAAAGACGCCAATAGACGGTGGGGCTGTAGCTCTACTGTGTGGCATATATGAAATCCTGGGTTCTATTCTGGCTGCAATTCCATGGCTGTAACCCCATGCCTGCAGTTCCAGCACTCAGGAGGTGGAGGCAGGAGGATCACAAAGTTTAAGGACTGCTTGGGTTTGAGGTTCTGACTCAAAGCAAAACAGATTTGAAGAGAAAGCCAGGCATAGTTTCGGGGCACATCTGTAACCCCAGCACTCTAGAGACTGAAGCAGGAGGATTATGAGTTCGAAGCAAGCCTGGGCCACACAAGGCCTTGTCTTATGCAACAACCAAAATAGCCAGTAAAAAAAGGTTCAATGTGGGGAGGGCACAGGTCGCAACTTTGCCAAAATGTCCACTGAAGCTGGGTGATGGTCTTATGTCACATATTGGTCCATTGGCCTGCTGCTGGCTTTGTGGGAGTTTGAAAACCTCCCCGTTCTTCAGCATAACTGTTAAGTTTACCACTGGTTTTGAAAAACTCACTGAACAGTTCACCTTGGTTTGGGAAACACGGTCCACTGTGAAGTCACTTAGACTCAGTGAGGCCCACGGGCAGAAATGGCAGAGATACAGCGGTGTTGACAGGTAAGAGGTGTACAAAAGGATTCACAAGGAAGGAGGCTTTTCCCTGAGTTGTCAAGACAGAATCAGGAAACTTCCCAAGCACATGCCAGGTGCCAGGGCAACAGGCTGGATGCTTACTCGGCCCCTCCATTCCTTCCTTCTGTGCAGCACACCCACCTGATGTTCCACCATGCTCCCCTGTGAGAGCACTCAGGGTACCTGCCCTCCCTTCTGCATGCCTCCCTTTGGGTGGCTCCTCCTACCTTCAGGGAGCCAAGCCAAACCCAGACTGTGGTTTTCAGGCATAAGGAGGTCTTCCTGTTTCCTGTCTTCCGTTAGGGTGGCAATATTCCAGAACTGAGAGGGCCCTCGGAGACCACACAATTTCACAGAAAGGAAACTGAGGGGGACCAGCTGACTGACATCCTTGGACACTGGGCCCTAGAGAGCCATCTTCAAGGCAGATGCTCTCTCCATTGCCCCACAGGGGTGTGTTACCTGGACATCTGGGCTACAGCCTCCTCTCCTCTGCCTCTCCCCGCCTTGTCCCTCCCTTCCCTTTTCTCTCTCCCCTCCTCTCTTGATGGCATTATAGAGATGTACCTGGTAGTGCGGGCCTTTACCTGTAATCTCAGCTACCTAGGAGGCTGAGGTGGACTGTCATGGTTACGGAATGAGCTCAAGGCCGGCCTGGATAACTTAGACCTTGTCTGAGGACATAGCCCAAGGGGTAGAGTGCTCGCCTCCCATGGAAGTCCAGAACCTTAATTAAGAAAAAATAATGGGTGTGGAGAATCAGGAGTTTGAGGCTTGCTTGGGCTACATAAGGCTAAAAAAGTGTATACCAGGGCTGGGTGGGGTATTACATACTGTGGTAGGGTGTTCAGCATACACAGGGCCTTGTGTTTCTTATTACACACACATATACACACATGTACAACACATGCACATGCACATTCACAACACATGCACACGCACACACATGCACAAAACACGTGCACACAGTATGTTTTGGCTCTATCATCTCCCTCTAACTAGAAATGCATTGTCCTACTTTCCAGGGAGTTGCTAAAGCCCAGCAAGTTTGAATTAGTCCTTTTGTGGGGAAGAACACATCAGAATTCTCCAGCAGACTCTCTCTCTGTTCAAAATTTTATTTGGACTTTTTTATTTAGAGTGGATGACAACTTCCAAGATTTGGCTGAGCCAGGTGGTAGTGCTGCATGTCTTTAATCCCAGCACTCAGGAGGCAGAGGTAGGTGAATCTCTGAGTTCGAGGCCAGCCTGGTCTACAGAACAAGTTCCAGGACAGCCAGGGCTCTGTAGAGGAACCTGGTCTCAAAAAAACACAAAGGTGGAAAAGAGGCAGTATTTCACATAGGAGAGGTTAAATGGGCTCTGAAGAAGCACTGCTTAGAGTCACAGCCTCTCCTGCTAGCACTCCTGCTGGTCTCTTTAGCATACTCAAGACTCTTCATGACGGCAGGCACACAGCACATACCAGCACACAGGAGGTGCCTGTAGGTTTTGGCACTGTGAAGTTTCCGTGGTACTGTTAGTAAGTGGAGTGTGACTTGTGGCTTCCAGAGATGGACGCCATTGCGTGTGCTGGATGCACTTGGAGGCCTCTGGAAACAAGTCTAAGAACTGCAGAGAAACAGACTCCCCACAGCATCCTGAAGCAAGAGTTAGAAGAACCTATGTCATGACAGAACTACTTCTGGGCTCTTGGAGAAATACGTCAGAGAATTTGGGGGACAGAGAGCAGCCTCCTGATTCTGTCTTCTGGTCAGGGGGCGCCTATCGCGGCAAGGAACAAACCACAGCCTCTGACACGGGAGCTGAACTCAGTTATCCCTTCGGCTCGATCTCTACAATGCATCGTTATGGGAACCACACTCTGTACCCAGCCAATCGGCTGTTCACAGAGGTAGACAATGATCTAAGGGCTCTGTGTGTTGTTAATTTCTCAATGAGGAGGTTGGGGAAGGAATTTCATTTGCTGCATTTAAGTTATTCAATGCAAGGGGTAAAGGATCCAACACGTAAGATCTGCCAGCAAAAACAAAACAAAAACAAAACAGAAAACAGAAACAAAATGGAAGTTCCACACATTCTCCAGACTCCAAGTTCACATGACAAAAACAAACTGAAAATACACGATCAGGACTAACCAGTGGCATGTTCTCTTCTCCTTGAAGGACGGCACAACAGTTGTAAATTCCAGAGCTGCAGAGAGGTCCCCTCTGGCCTCTGCAGGCACCATGCACACTTGGTGCGCAGACATACATGCAGGCAAAACACCCACAGACATAGAAATATACATATTTAAAAACTGTAACTTCCGTGGTCAAGAAAGGAGGATCTTTCTGGGACGACATCCTCAACTACGCCATGTGTGGCTGCATTTAGCAACATCCATGGAGCTGGTCCCAAAAGCCAAGTATCAGGTACTACCCACCAAGTTCAAACAGTCTAACAGGCGTCCTGGGAGAGTCCCCTTATGCCTTACCCAGCAGGTCCTGAGGGGATCATAAAGCAACAGGGTTCCAACACCTCTAAACAGGAAACTCTAAGGTCTAAGGTTAGGGCCTTACCTCAGGGCACAGATGAAGTGCTTGCTCTGGAGGCCCAGTGCTGTCTGATGGCCCCACTGACTCTGTTGTTATTGTCCAGCCCTGCCTCAAATCTCCAGCTCCAAACGTTAACAAGGGGGAAGGATCCTGGTCTCTCTGACCGGAGACCTGGGCAACCATCCGCACACCCAGCCAGTGGGCGCTGTGGCCGTGATGCCAGGTTTTCCCGCTCCCTGTCTATGACAGTTGGTGGGTGGCTTTAGTAAGACAAATAAACATTTTTCCTTTTCCTGATTGTCAGATTCAGATCAGACTGGAAAATGGCATAATTTACAAAGTCTTCGTCTAGAGAGGTAAATATGAAACACAAACTTCAAAAAGGTAAATAAGGCTGGGTGTGGTCATGCATGCCCTAAATCTTAGCACTCGGGAGACAGAAACAAACAGACCTATGTAAGTTCTAGGCCAGTCTGGTCTGCACATTATCAGGTAAATTATCTTATCTTCATTAGGAATTTAACTCTTTTGTTGGTATTGTTGAAACAGAGTCTCATGTAGCCTGGGTTGGCCTTGAACTCCGGATCTCTAGTCTCTATCAGCTGAATGCTGGGATTACAAGTGCGTGCCATTACATCTTAGTAATTTAACTTTACCCTCGTTCCGATCGCAAGACCACTTTTGTAAAACATAAAAAGTTGTCTCTGGCCTATAGCCCATAAAAATCTAACTCTGCGTTTAAAAAACATGTGGTGGCCACCTCAACACAGGCCTGGGGAAGGCCCTGCTGGTAGGACACCCTGTCCACACTGGATCAGCACCCCGTCTTCTGGTGGCTGCTAGAAACAGGACCATCGCATGTGTCCCAGCCTCCTAGTGGGTTTCCCAGGGACACGGAGTCAGAGACAGCTTGGTCTGTGGAGCCATCGGGCCAGCCGGAGCCAAGCTGAGCCTTTTCTACTTGGTGGCATTTGCTGCACTTGTATCTCCATTAAATTCTCGATTATAACTTGACTGCAGAGAAAGACCTCCAGGGCTCATTCCAGAACCCCCAAAGATGGCAGAAGCCCTCTGGGGCAGATCTCCTGGGGCGCCCACACTCACTGTACACGGGCTGCTGGTGGGAGCCATCGTTGTCCTGCCTCTGCCCTTGCCAACTGAGGGGCAGGGTACGGAGGGCTGGTTCCCGGGAAATGAGGACCCCAGAGGACACTGTAGCCCGCAGTCCTTGTTCCCATCTCCACCCTGCTGTACTCACGATGCAGAGTTGATCTGACCCCGCAGACTGTATACTTTCCAAGAAAAGACCCTAACTGAAGAGTGTGGTGGTAAAATTCCTCGAACACTTCAGCAGTGACACACCACATAACAACCTTGTGTTTGTTTTTTTTTTTGGTTTTTTCGAGACAGGGTTTCTCTGTAGCCCTGGCTGTCCTGGAACTCACTCTGTAGACCAGGTTGGCCTCGAACTCAGAGATCCACCTGCCTCTGCCTCCCGAGTGCTGGGATTAAAGGCGTGCACCGCCACCACTGGGCAAAACATTGTGTTTTAATAAAAAACTATGATTTCAGTTATTAGGTCAGAGGAACAAAACCAGAAAAAGTGTAAGGCAGCAGACCCTTTCTCTGCACAGACCTATAAATCAGATTCACACGGCACTGGGACAGAGACCGCGGAACTCTTCAGAAACTTGACGATTTCAGACACAGAGCATGGAGCTTTTGACCACAAACAGCCGTCGGTTCTGCGTTCAAGGCAGGAAGAACTGTTGGGGCTGACCAGTCCACCCCATGTGTTATTGAGAGCGTCATTGTCTTTTAGTTATAAAATTATAAAGGTGAAGAGCATCATGTTTAAAATCCCTTAAGTGGGACTGTTCTCTCTTGGTTCTCTTGGAGGAAGTGACGTTACCTCTGAAGCTGTCCTCAGAGTTAAAAAGATGACAACGGGGGTGGGAGGGACCGGCAACTCGGCTCTGCTAAGGAAACATGTAAGGCAGACGCTTGGTGAACATCTGAAGACATGGGCCCCATTCCCTGCCTCTGTAGGTGGGGTTTCAAGCAGGTGTGTTTGGGCAGAGCTTAATCAGCTATTCTTTTTATTTATTTACTGTGTGTGCCTGTGGAGGTCAGAAGACAACGTGGGAGTGGGTTGTCTCCTACTACGTGGGTCCTGGGGTTTGAACTCAGGTGGGGAGGCTTGGCAGCAGGCGCCTTTCTCTGCGAGCCACCTCGCCGTCCCTTTGATCAGCTATCTTGATGCCGGGCGAGGAGATCTGTAGCATATTCTCACATTTTCCACCTGTGCTTACCACCTTCATTTTGCAAAGCGGGAGGATCATTGGCATTGGTACGCTTTACAGGCTCACTGATTTTATTTAGAAACAGGGTCTCCTGCATCCCTTAATGGCCTCAGATTTGCTGGCGGTCAAGGATAAGCTTGAACTTTTGATCCTTCTGTTCCATCTTCCACGCACTGGGATTACAGGTGCGTACCGCCATGCCCATTTATGTGATTGACAAGGTGAATGCTCTGAGATACAACCCCACCCAAGGTCACGTTTTAAAGAATTCCTCCCTTTGTCTATCCTGGATAAAGATGGC
>JAMJFZ010001647.1:0-54307 GCA_026225945.1 Cricetomys ansorgei | reverse complement strand
AAGACTTGGAAGTCAAATGTGATGGTACATGCCTGTCATCCTGGAACTCAAGAGGGTAGAGTCCGGGGGATCAGAAGTTCAAGGTCATCTTTGGCTACATAGTGGTTTTGAGGCCAGCCTGGAATACAGGTCTCAAAATAACAAAAATTGGACCAGTGAGATGGCTTTCTGGGTAATGGAACCTGCCACCAAGCCTGATGACCTGAGTTGAATCCCCAGTACCCACATGACAGAAAGAAAGAATTGACTGGCTCCCTCAAGTTGTTCCATGACCTACAAACACACAAACACACGCACATACCACACACACAACACACACACACATGCACACACACACTATAATAATTATTATTACATTTATGAAAAGTATAATGATAAATACAATCTCTGTGGTGGTTTGAATGAGAATGGTTCCCACAGGCTCATATAGTAGAATGTTTGGTGGAACTGTTTGGGAAGGATTAGGAGGCATGGCCTTGTTGGAGGAAGCATGTCACTAAGGGTGGGCTTTGTGATTTTAAATGGCCATGTCAGGCACAGTCTCCCTCTTCCCTCTCCCTCTCCCTCCCTCTCCCTCTCTTTCTCCATCTCCCTCTCCCTCTCCATCTCCCTCTCTCTCGCTCTCTCCATCTCTGTCTCCCTCTTCCTCTCCATCTCCCTCTCCCTCTCCCTCTCCATCTCCCTCTCCCCTGTCCCTTCTCTGCCTGTGGACCAGATGCAGTACACACAGCTATTGCTCCAGTGCCCTTGCATGCTCCCTGGCATGATGATAATGAAAAACCCTCTGAAACTGTAAGGAAGCCCTCAATTAAATGCATTCTTTTATAAGAGTTGCTTTGGTCATGGTGTCTCTTCACACCAAAAGAACAGTGACACAGACACAGGGTTTCATTATGTAGCTCAGGCTTGCCTGGAACTCACAGTGATCTTCCTGGTGTTTGGACCACAGGCATGAGCTACCACACCCAGGTTGCTATTGCTTTGTGCTCTACGAAGGGCCATTGCCTTGAGAGGTCTTATTCATTGTGCTGAGTCTCTTTCATCAATACACAATTCAAAGAGTTTGTGGCCCAGACACTAGTTTTCTAACCAGCTCCCAGTACTCTGGCACACTGATTTTCAAAGCTGTTATCTTCTTCTCACATGCAGCTCTCAGAAGCCTCAGCAAGGGTCAAGATGGCAGGTAAGAGTTCTTTGTCCCAGATACAGGCCCTGTTGTCCCATTTCCTGCTGCATCTGACTTGTCTGCTGGCAAGGTTGCTGTGTCTGTCCCCAGGAGAGAAGAATATGTCACAGATCTTGTGAGTTGGGGAAAGCTATTTACCCAGCCTTGTGGAAGCCTTACAATGAAAGTAGGTGTTACTTATTTGCAAGGACATTACAAAAATCAGGTATGGGAGAACATTCTCCCTGGGCTCTGGGCCTCACTACTAGCATTGCCATTCTTTGAAGTATATTTTTGTTTCATTTGTTTATTGTGTGTGTGTGTTGTGTGCGCGTGCGTGCACGCCATAGCCCACATATGGATGTCAGAAGACAAATTTCAGAAGTTGGTTCTCTCTTTGCACAATGTGGGTCCTGGGGATTGGACTTGGGTCATTGGCTTAGTAACAAGCATCTTAACTCACTGAGCCATCTTGTCAGCCCACTTTTTAATTTTAATTAATTTTCATTTGAGAAAATGTCTTACTCTATATCCCAGATGGACCCCCCGACTTGTGGCTATCCTCTTGCCCAGGCTCCTAAGTGCTGGAACCACAAAGTAAGCCACCTTGATTGACTTTTTCAGCATGTGTGTGTGTGTGTGTGTGTGTGTGTGGTGTGTGTGTGTTAGATTTGTTTATTTATCTGGGGGGCTCAGTGTATGTGTCATGCAAGTTCTTTCTCTCCATGTGGGTCCTGGGGATGGAGTTCAGGTCAGGTCCGGAGGCATCTGCCTTTAAGAATTGAGCCTTCTAGCCCGCTTTTTTTAGATAAGATCTTACTCTGTGACCTAAGCCTGGAACTCATAGAAATTCTCCAGCCTCAGCCTTCTAAGTGCTGGTGTTACAGACACCGACCACTGTGGTGAGCCCTTCTGACTCTGGGCCTATACCCTGCTGTGAGCCTCTGGCTAAAATTGTCTAGTTCCTTTATTGGGAGATCTTCTGAGCAAAATTGAGTCATGAATAATTAATGATTGCCCTAGAGAGTGGCTTGTTTACAGGGAAGCCAAAGCCCTCTAAGGGGATGCTTCTTCTCTGGCTAAACATTTAACTTCATCCAGAGACGCTATTTCCCTAAGCATCTGACTTCATTGGAGGGAGGCTGTCTCCCCTAGGTAAACATCCCACCTCAGCAGGGAGGATGTTTTGTTCTGATACCTATTTCCTTCAGGATGTTTTTACCTATGCATTGTCTCACCCTGTAATTAACACCTTGGTTCTAACCCCAGTAGCTGCTCCTAGCCTCCTGATGAAAGGGGTATAAGGTTGGAGAGAAAAAAAAATCACAGCTCCATTCCATCTGAGCTCAATGATGCTGTGTGTGTCTGGTCTATTCCCTTCCCTTCAGGATTCTTTTCCCCTCTCCTCATAAGGCCTTCAGTCTCACTCCCCACCTATGTACTTTCCGACTTGCCAGGCCGGCCCTGGCACACCACCAGTGCCTGCAGAGATCAAGAGAGGGGTGTCAGATCCCCTGGAGTTACAGACAGTTGTGAGTCCACCTGATGTGGGTGCTGGGAGTTGAATCATAATTTTCTGAAGAGCAGTATGCGTTCTTAACCACTCCAACCCCTGTTTGCTTGGTGCAAACAACCTGGCTACAGCTCAGTGGCAGGGTCTCATGTAGCCCAGCCTGGCCTCCAACCCATTATATCCCCAGATTGGTCTCGAACTTGTGATCCTCCTGCCCCCACCTCTCCAGAACTAGGATACTGACAATCCCCATCATGCCTGGTTTAATTGTTTAATTGTTTTTCATTCTTTTCCCTCTCGGCTCTTTCTCATCAGAGAGCCCTGAGACCCTTCTGTTGCTCCTCTGGATCTCTCTGGCCCCTGCTGCAGGTGTTTTCTGGTGTTGGAGCACCACTGGCACCTGCCCTGGCCTGGCCCCGGCCAGGCCCCAGCCTCACTCAGGCTCTGCTCTTCTGGCATTTAAGGCACACAGTTCCAGGCAGTTGAGAGTCACAGCCAGCCAGACACAGGAAGCAGGATGGGTCTGTAGGCACAGCCGAACCAGGCCGCTGCATGCGTGCAGAGAAGGTACCGAGGCCGGGATATGGAGGTCTGCCTTGGGGGGCACTCAGAGGGACGGCAGAGAAACACAGGATGGGCAACAGTCAGGGGCTGGCACGGAGACCGGGGTGCAGAGAGGAGAGGGGGGTACTCTGTTCCCACCTGCGCAGAGCCAACCCAGCAGCAGAGTTGACACACTCAGCCCTGGACAGATTGCAGCAGATGATCCACCACCCCACCCCACCCCCACCCCTGCTGTCCCGGCTAAGAGGTGACTGATATGTCTGTGGCAGGTGGTCTTAAGTATGGGCTGTCACTGTGTGGTCGAGGACAAGACTCTTGACCTCTCTGAGCCTTGAGCTAAGGTCTCAGGCCCGCAATCTCTGAGTGGTCCAACCGCCTTGCAGCTGCCTGCATCACCTGAGACCTGTTGAAAACCTGAACTCCCAGGTCAGCCCAAGGACTGCTAAAACACAGTCTGCTCCTCCTCGGATCATTGCACCCTTTAGAGCCTGGGAAATGGGTCAGGGCCTCCTGCAGGCCCAGAGCGGTGGTGAGTGGGCTGCCCTTAGGGTAGCTGGGAGGGGCCAAAGAGGGAGGTGATCTATAGTCTTAGTGCTCACTCCTCCCTTCCTGTCCCTCCCCCCAGGGGCCTGAAGCTGGGTTAGGGCCCAGGACACTGCCTCAGGTTTCTTCCCCTTGCGGTCTGAGAAGCCCCATGAGGTTGGAGCCTGGATGCAGGGTCCTGTCCACAGAGTATAGGAGGAGGCCCAGAGAAGGGAACTGGGACCCTAAAGTCCTGGTCCTTTTTCCTATTACTCTCTGCCAGTCCATCCACTCCAGCCAGGTGGGGATGGACAGCCCTTGAACTTGATTGGTCTCCATTGTGAAAATGACTAATTTTACAATGAACTTCAGCTCTTCCGTCCTTCCTCTCTTCTCGCTCTCTCCTCCCCACCCCTTTCTCTCCCCTCCCTTCTAATGACCTTCTAATGACTTCATTCTTTATTTTACTTGCCCCTCCCCTTTTTTGAGACAAAGTCTTAAGTAGTCCAGGCTATTCTCAAATTGGATATGTAGCCAAGGCTGGCCTTAAACTACTAATCTACCTTGCCTCTCCCTCCCAAGTTTTTGTTTAGTTTTTGAAACAAGATCTTAATATGTAGGCCCCAAACTTTCAATTTTCCTTAGCCTCCCCAATGTTGAAATTACAGGCATGGGCTATCATACCTGGCTTCCAGTGGCTTCTTAATGGCTACAAAGTCTTTGTTGCCTCAAACAGCCTGGCATGTCTGCCCTGGTCCTGTGTGTATTTGCAAGGTTCTGTTACTCCATGACACCTGTTAGCAGTTCTATGGGCTGCTTTTTGACTAATCTTAGCCCTGTTTCCTACCCTTCCTGTTCAGTGCTTTTGCATAATTGCCCATACAGGTGTCAAGTCTTGAGCATCCCCCACCCCCCCAAGCAGGCTGTCAATGACCCTAGGGGATGGGGTCTCCAGAACAGAGGCCCAGGATGGGTCAGACCACAGTAATGACTCATTCACCCTGAACACTTTCACCTCCTGATCAGCCTCATGAAGGCCCTAGGAACCAGTCTAAGCTGTGGGATGACATCTTCCATTTTACAGTTGTGGATACTAAGGCCCAGAAAGGAGCCATGAGAAACCAGGTGGTGGTGGTACATGCTTTTAATCCCAGCGCTTGGGGGGCAGAGGCAGGCAGATTTCTACAGTGTGAGTTCCAGGACAGCCAGAGTTAACAATAGAGAAACTCTGTCTCAAAAATAAATAATAAATAAATACATAAATAAATGAGAGAGAAAGAAGGTAGCAATGAATGCTTATAGGTAGCTATGGAGAAATGGCTCAGTGGTTAAGAGCACTGTTAAGAGTTGTTCTTCCAGAAGATTCTGGTTCAATTCCCAGCACCCATATGACTGCTCATAACCATCTATGATTTCAGTACCATGGAATCTGACCCCTGAGGGCAACTGGCATGCAGGCAAAACACCCATACACACAAAATTTTAAAACAATTTATTTAATTAAAAACTTTAAAAGACTCACCAGGTGTGATGGGACACAACTTTAATCCTAGCAATCCAGAGGTAGATGCAGGTGGATGTTTGTGATATTGAGGCCAGCTTGATCTACATAGCAAGTTCCAGGACAACCAGGACTACATGGGAGAGACCCTGTTTCCAAGTTAAATATATGTATATGATTGGTTTTCTTCACATGCCATCTAGCTGTCCCACTCCCAACCCCCAGTGTCTTCTGCAGAGCATGGAGCAGGTGCTGAGCAGTGCAGTAAGGGCCAACTGGGAGCCTGGACAAGGCTTAGCCTGGCATGCAGCAGGAGAGCCTCCCTGGACTGAGAGGAAGGCTTCTTGGGTAGCAAAGTTTGGCAAAAGTTCCCCCAATCAAAGCCAAAGGGATGGCTTAAGGGGAGTCTGAGCTGCAAAGAGCCCAGGATGTGGGGCTTATTCAGAGTAGGGTGGAAGTGCAGATAGCTGGGCCTTTATGAGAGCTCCTCAGGCTTGGGACAGGATTTTTGATGATTAGGACTTCCCCAGCGCCTCCAGAACACAGATCTGAGGATCTGATGAGCTCTGTGTCCTGTTGCTTGACTAACCAGGTGAGACACAGCCTGGCTGAGGTCATGCTGATAGCCTGGTATTAGGGCTGTGGATGTTGCTCAGTGGTTAGAGACCTGGCTTCTTCCAGCCCCAGCACTACATAAACTGGGCATGGTGGTGCATGTCTCTAATCCCAGAACTTGGAAGGTGAAGTAGGAGGGTGAGAAGCTCAGGGTCATCCTCAGCTATAGTAAGTGCAAGGCCAGCCTGGACTACATAGCGAGTTTCAGGCCAGCCAAGGCTACACAATGAGGCCCTGTCTCAAAAATACAGGCAACGGCAATAATAACAAACTTTTTCTGCCCACTCACATTGGCTCCATTCTTTCATGTTGTGTGCACATTCTTTTTTCATGTATTTTGTGTGTATGTGTCTGTGTTCACACACATGCCACTTCATGTGTGGAGGTCAGGGAACAAGTTCCACTGAGTAACCTTGCCAGCCACTTGGCTTTTCTGGTTCAGTGTAAGATAGGCACAGGATAGGCTTTTGTGTCTAGACTTGTTCTACAAAGTTGATGAAAGGTCGAGTGTACTAAAATCCCAACAGTCTGACTGACAGGTGGTGTGCTCTTAAACGGGGCAAATGAGAAATGGAATTAAAGCTGTGACTAAAGAACCAGTGAAGAAGTCTATGAGGACAACTGACATTAATGCCTACTTAGGTTGGCAGATTCTGGGATGTGCAGCCCAGGTCTGACCTTGGGAACCCTGTTATCAAGGAGAAAAAAACAGCCTTTTCTCTGCTGGGTGTAGAACACTGGATCTTGGCTGGTAGGAGCAGCTAAAGGGAGCTAGATTTCCATTTCTTGCAGTTAAAAAAAAGAAGATAGTGAGTTCCCCATTTTAGAGGAGTTCAAACAGACGCCAGAGGTCTTTGGGGCAAGAATGGTAGAGATGATGCAAGCATTTACAATTCTAATTGTGAAAATGTAATTATTCTGATTATTGCACCTTAAGATTAGGTTTCAAATTTAGAAAGGTAAGAAGAAATTTGAAAATTGTTTCTAAGCTTACTATTAAGAAATAGCCTCTAAAAAATATATTGGATGGAATTCTCAAAGAACTAATAGATATTTTTTAAAAAAAACTTAAAAAAGAAATAGTCTTACTTCCTACATCTATCATATAGAGGAAGGTGACTATTTTTATAAATCTAGCAACATATTTTTCGTTTTAGATTTTTGTTGTTGTTTTGTTGTGTGAGAGAGAGAAAAAAGAGTGAGGGGGAGAGAAAATGCATGCCACCTGTGTGCCAGCACCCTGCACACATCTATCAAGTCCCCAGAAGCTGTAGTTACAGGAGGTTGTGAGCTGCCCAACGTGGGTGCTGGGAACTGAACCCTACTCCTCTGGGAGGCCAGCAAGTGCTCTTAGCCACGTAACATCTCTCTAGCCCTAAGTCTGGGAATATATTGCCTATGGCTATCTTCTGATATTCTGCCAAGGGCATTTTCCCAAGTGAAATAGCCTACAGAAACTTTTAAATGACTACCTAAGGTCCTGGCCATTGTCCTTCTTGTTTAGCCAGTTCATGTGTGTGCATTGGTTCTTTATAGCCCTCCACCTTTGCTAGTGATGAACTTCCTGTGTTTTCCTCCTAGCCCAGAGCACAGTGACTTTGGCCCTAGATCAGAGAGAGTCACCTACGCAATGGTATCTTAGCTGAGATTTGAGAGTAGGTAGGAATGAGAATGAGACCTTCACTGGATAACCAGGATATGCAGGTGGGTAACCCAGGTAGAAGAAATACGGGGCACATTTGATCTTTTCCCTGGGGTTGCCAAAGGCAGGCTAATGAGGGAGTGTGAATGGGGCTGCCTGCCTGATCATGCAGCGGCCATCACTGATACATACATCCACCAGTGTGCACATGGCCTCTGTTCCAGCCATCAAGCAGCACTGGCCTTCACATGGCCTCTTTCCCCGACCCGCGAGGCTAGTAATTAGTGGGTCTCGAGGAGGACCATCCAAACCTGAAAGAGATGGGACGGGGAGAGAAAGACGGAGGCCAAGCAAATTGTCTAGGCTTCGTTTATTGAACGTTTTACAGGGGGTTTTAAAGGGCAGGGACAAAGAAGCAGTTGCAGTGGGGTGAACCTAAGGGCACAGAGTGAAATGATCTTGATACATTGTGTGGTTCTTTTCAGAGTGTCCTTTAATTGTCTAATTCATAATACTATGAAAGGTGCCAATTTCTCAAACACTGAAGCAAGCAGAAGATCATTAATTTCTTAAGCACTGAGGCAAGCAGAAGGAACAAGGAAATTCCAGAGAGGCCAACTTGCGGGCACCGAGCTCTACCTGTCAGCCTGCCTGAATGATTGGGGGGTGGTCTCCTACAGCCTCTGAGCTAATGTATTTACCCAGAAAATAATGCTCCATAAACCATTCTGCATGAATGCAATGTAAGCTTCCATATCCAGAGCACTCTCAAAGACTCATGAGGTCCCAGCCACATTTCTGTGTTAAGAGATAGATAGACCCGTTGACCTAAACTGCACTAGAAACACTCCTAGAAATTAGCAACTAGGGACATAGCTCAGCTGAAGGATTGCTTGCCTAGCATGCACAGGTTCCTAGGTTCCATCCCAAGCACTGCATAAAACTTAAAACTTTGTGTGGCACATGCCTGTAATCCCAGCACTGGGGAGGTAGAGGAAGGAGAATCAAGAATTCAAAGTTATCTTCAGCTATATAGTGAGTTTGAGGGCAACCTGGGCTATATACTATGTAATAATCTGACTCAGAAAAAAAAATTCTAGGAATCATTGCCTTTAAGGCACAACCTTGATGGCATACCTTCAGAGCTCATGTATGTTTTTAATTCTGTTTTTCAAATTTGCAGTTGAATTTACAGGAGACTAGAACCTTTCCCTAAGAGCCTGACATGCTCCAGCCTCCTGTAAATATGCCATTTGTCTCTGTTGGTGTCATGCTTGAACCTGTGTCTCCTGTCAGCTCATAGATTATATGGCGATAGACTAAAATGGTGAAAGTTCAAGTTAACTGCACAGGAGAGCCGTTGGAGTCCAGCTGTGCATTGTTGGGTGGGAGGCACTACACCTGACGTGTGTTCATAGAACATACAATGAAAAGAAGTCTGTAATCTACCTGGAAACAAGCTGTTTAGGGGTCTCAAAATTACAAGTGTTGACACTCGTGGTAGACCAGGCATGGTGGCACATGGCAATGGTTATAGCACTGGGGAGATGGGAGCAAGAGAATCAAGAGTTCAGTGTCATCCTTCCTTTCTAGCAAATTGGTGGCCAGCCTGATCTACATGAGAACTTGTCTCAATGTGTACATACATATATATATGCACACACACACACACACACACACACACACACACAAACACAAAGCCTGCCTTAGGAAGAGTAGGATCACAGGATTATGTGCTGTAAAGTTGAATGACCGCTGCTAAAACTGACTTCTCACAAGGACTTGGCTTTCCATCCTCAAGGCCTGCATTTTTCCTTTCAGTGTGTCCCACCCTCAGTACGGTGAGCTGTCTTCCCAGGATGGGTGGGACACTTTTTCAGCTCTTCCCTTCTGGATCCTTAGGCTTCTCCCACTGCTTGGTGACTGCCTTGGCCACTGTTATATTCCAAGACAGTTTGATTCTGTTTGGCACAGGGTCTCACTATGTAGTCCAGGTTGGTGTAGAGCATGAGATTTTCCTGCCTGGGATGGCGGGCATGCACTGCCACATCTGGCTCTACTTCTTTTAGATGAGTGAGTGGCTTTGTGTGATATCAGCCCCATTAGGGTACCAAGTCCATCCTTTATGCTGGCCATGAAGCTGGCTTTTACATTTTCTGATTGCAAATGTCCTGCCCTGGGCATCCTATAGTCTTTTCTGTGTTCTTAATAAAGAGATTTCTCCCTACTTGCAGTGAAACTAGGAGACTAGGGAGCATACTGATGGGAGGAGGCAGTTGTGCTGGCATCCTCTCCTCCTAGGCATGTGACTGTTATATTGCCCTGCCATGGCCTGCCGGGAAGCAGAGTAGTATGAAGGACTCCAGGTTTGACCTTGTCCCCATGAGCAAGTGTCTTCCTTTCCTCTACTCCAGAGATACCTCTCCCATGGTGCACAAACAGCCAAGTGTGTTGAACCTCCAGCCCCCTTCCTGTTCAAAGCAAACACAGGACAGGATTGATAATGGATAAGATGGAGCGATAACTTTACTTTATCCCGTATTCCTATCTACAGCACATCAAACCAGAGAGGGCTCTTAGGTTTCCTGTGGTCCAATGTCACCTCCCTAATTTCAGAAGGAACAGAACCATTCATCCCTGGCTCCTGCCACCATGCCATCCCTGCCATTATGGGTGTGCCCCTCAAGCTCTAAGCCAGAATAAATCTTTCCTCTTCTCTATGACTTCTATATAGGTCAGGCATTTAGTTACAATGATGAGAAAAGTCACTAAGAAAGGGTAGAATCTGGGGCTTTGTACAAGCCCTGCCACTGAGCTACGCTCCATCCTTGCTCAAGCTTTTTGTAAACCAGTGTGTTCATAAAGAATAATTTGGTCATTAAAAATAGAAATAAAAGGGCTGGAGAGATGGCTAGGTAATTGAAAGAACATACTGCTCTTCCAGAGCACTGGAGTTCAGTTCCCAGCTCCCAGATTGAATGGCTTTCAACTCCCTGCAACTCCAGCTTAACCTTTTTCTGGTCCCCTGGGAACCTGCCCTCACATCTACATGCTAACACATGCCTGCATATATATACATAATCAAAAATAAAATGCATCTTAAAAAAGAAATAATGTCAGATGTGGTGGCATACAACTTTACTTCCATTACTTGGGAGACAGAGGCAGGTAGATCTCTGTGAGTTTGAGGCCAGCTTGGTCTACATAGTGAGTTCCGGGCCAGCCAGGACCTGTTAAAGGAAGGAAGGAAGGAAAGAAAGGAAGGAAGGAAATAAAGAAAGGAAAGAAAGAAATGAAAGACAGACAGACAGATAGACATAAAGAAACAAACAAAATTGGGCACACCTGTAAACCAAAACTTGGGAGGTAGAGACAAAGAGGATCAGGAATTCAAGTTTATCTTTAGCTACACAGCAAGTTAAAGGCTAGCCTGGGCTACATGAGACCCTATCTTTAAAACAAAACAAAAAAAATCAAAAATAGAAATAAGGAGCTGAAGAGATAGCTCACTAAAGACAGTACTAGGTGTTCTTCCAGAGTACCCAGATTTTATTCTGAGCACTTATGTGGTAGCTCTCAACCATCTGTAACTCCATTTTCAGAGGATCCAGTGCCCTGTACTGGCCTCTTCATGCACCAGACATATGCATTGTGCTTAGACCTACATGCAGGCAAAACACTAATATACATATAATTTTTTAAATATTTACATTTATTTATTTTGAGTGCTTTGCCTGAGTGTATGTATATGTACCACACATGTGTCTGTATCCAAAGAGATCAGAAGAGGATATTTCATGGCTTCCCCAAGAGCTGGAGACACGATGTGGGTGCTGAGAATCCAACCCTGCCCTCTAGAAGAGCAGCGAGTTCTTTAAACCATGGAACCTTCTCTTAAGCTCCTAGAAAATAATTTTTAAAGAAATAATCTAAACACCTCACAGTAAGATTAAAAGACTAAGTTTATCCTTAGGATGTTTTGCTTAAATCATTATAATTAGTATAGTCACAGACCAATTAATGTGCTGTAATAAATATTCATAATGTCTGAGAAATTAAGATACTAGAAATCATACATAATATGCCAATTACAAATATAGTGATATGTCAGGTGGTGGTGGCATATGCCTTTAATCTCAGTACAGAGACAGGAGGATCTCTATGAGTTCGAGGCCAGCCTGGTCTACACAGTGAGTTCCACGACAGCCAGAGTGTCAAAGGAACCCTGTCTAAAAATATGTGTGTGTGTGTGTGTATACATACATATATATGTATATGTGTATTGATATACATATATGGTTATGCAGGTATATAATATACTCTACCCCTAAGCTTATCTCTGTATCACAGAATTTTACTTTTACATTTTTATGTCTTCTCCCTAATTTCTATAACAAATGCTGACTCCTGTGAAACTGGAAAAGCAATTTGCATTATTTCATGATGCTTAAGTGTCAGAAAGTGGCAGAGACCTCAAGGGTGATGTGGCTCAGTGGCAAAATGCCTGCTTACCACACACAAGGCCCTGGGTTTGATTTCCAGTATTGCAAGAGTGCAAAGGATGGGGAGGGGAGCCTAGGACTGACTGTGGGGACCCTCCAGTGTTACTGTGCAGAGCTAGCCTGGAGAGGGCTTTGTCAGACCCATCCCCCACCAAAAACTACGACCTTCCTGCAGCTAGCAGGTGTTCCTGGAGAAGAGTTCTCTCTGTAGTGATTGTCATGTGGAAGGACACAGTGTTTCCTGAGTTTGTGATCTTGTTTCAAATGAATAACTGAGATTTGGAGGCAGACTGAGAGGTCTGCCCCAGCTCTGTGGGGCCTGTTCCTGCCATGTTTTTCTGACACAAAGCAAGAACCTTCTGCAGTCAGAACTCTTGGGTTGTGCTAGACACTACAGATGCTTTCTGCCAGTCTGAGGGAACTGAAGTCAGGGAGCTCATGCAGTAACACAGTGCTGAGCTTAGGATTTGTATCCAGAGCTGGATGCTTCTAGAACCCAAGCCTTCGTCACTTTACACTAGCTAATATTTGTCTATGTGGCTCTGAAAATGCCTTTTGTTTGGTGTTTGGTTTTATTTTTAAGATTTATTTTATTTATATGTAAGTGTATGTATATATAAGTGAATGCCATGTGAGTGCAGGTTCCTAAGGAGACCAGAAGAGGACATCAGTGTCACAGGCAATGATGTGGGTGCTGGGGACTGAACTCTGACCCTCTGGCAGAGCAACAAATACTCTTAACCACAAAGCCTCTTCCCAGCCCTAGGCTGGTCCTATTTGTGTTTTGAACTTTCCATGTAGCTCAGGCTGGCCTCAAACCTACAATCTTCCTGCTTTAGCCTCCTAAGTGCTGGAACTATAGGCATACATCACCTCCCTGTCAAGGTGAAACCTAATTTGAAATGCCTCCCATGAGGCCTCTCAATTTTCTTGTTTGTCATAACCAGAACTTTACAATGCTTTTGTTTATTCCCTTTGTGTGGCTTGTTGAACTCATTCTAGAAGATGAACTGTGAGAGAAAGATCAGAATCACTTCCAGACACTTTATTTCTGGCCTATTGACTTCCTACTAATCATTTGGTAGTTCGTTTAAAATATTCAAGGTCTCTTAGTCTAAGCAGGGGCCTGGCATTGTTGAAAGTCCCAGCCACTCCATCCACCTGCCTTTCTGTGTGACCTATGATGATGCCAACATAGTTGAAGGGGATTTACAGCAAATGAGTGTTATGGCCTGTGGGCATGGCCATATCATTTAGTCTCTTTTGGCTAAGAAAAAGATCAGATATTAAATACAACTACAGTTGAGCATGGAGATATTCACCTGTAATCTGAGCATTTGGGAGGCAGGAGGATCATGAGTTCAAGGCCAGCCTGAGGCACTGACAGAGGCTGAGAAAATGATCTAGAATTAAAGCATGCAGGAAGTTTTATGCAGTGACCAGGCTGTGTTGGTCAGGGGTCTGGGTCACAACACATGAGGAAAGTGGTACAGGAGATTCTGATTAAAGCCAGCTCAAGCAGCCACGGTCCAGGATTTTCCTGTTGCTCCTGCCCAGCTCTGTCAAAGCCCTTTCTCTCTCTCTGCCTCAGTTTCCTCCCTTGCTGTTACAGCAGTGGGGAAAACCTTAGACAGGTGTACAAGTGTTTTCTCACCATTATTGAATCTGTTGTCTTTAACTGTACATAGGAAAAAAACTCAGACTCGGTCTTCAAAATTCTGAAATCTAGCTGGGCAATGGTGGTACACACCTTTAATGCCAGCACTTGGAAGGCAGAGGCCAGTCTGGTCTACATAGTGAGTTCCAGGACAGCCAGAATTACAAAGAGGAAAAGAAAAACAAAGAAACAAACTGATATTTTGATTCCCTGCAAATGAGCCCGCATAGTTCAAAACATATTGCCTCATCACTTTGGGAGGCCTTCTTTGTTCCTGTTGCTTTGAGAGGGTCTCATGTACCCTAATCTGGCCTCAAGCTCACTATATAACCAAAGCTGACTTAAAACTTCTGGATCTCCTGTCTCTATTGCCTCAGTACTGGGATATGGACAAACGTCACCATGTCTGGCTTTACTTTAAATTGGTGGCTTAAAAAAATGTGTATTTTGTTTTCATAATGGGGGAGGGTGCCGACATGCATATGTGTTGTTGAAGCTTATTTTTAGTTTTGTTTAAAATAATTGTTTTTGTGCACTGTTGGAAAAAGGAATACATAGGCCTTGGTCTTTTGTATTATCTGCAAGTGTTAGATTTCTATGGGGGATGTTTGATTGCTTATGATCTGCACCTGAGGAGTTCTGGATCAATAAAACACCTGGGCTCAGATGCTTTGGGTTCCACTGTCCAGTCTGGCGCTTGCTGAGGTCTGGCAGGGTTTACACATATGAATATGCCTCCAGTGTCAGTCCTTGGTGAGTCACCACAGTGGGGGTACTACTACAAATGGTGCCTACAATGTGGGGCAGGACATTATGCCAGCTAACTCAACATGGAGACAACTAAGAAGAGAAAGAAACTCCAGACCTCGCAGAATCCAGTAAAATACGCTCAGGGCAGCTCCTAGACAACAGAGATTTTATATTTATATATATATATATAAAATATATATATGCAAAAATAATGAGTAGAAGGCTCCTGTAGGAAGAGGAGAGAAAGGAAATAAGCATCTTTGAAAAGAAAAGACTTTGAAACTAATAAATGATAAAGAAAGCTCCGAGGTGAGAGCCACAGAATGGAGGCCCTTAGAAATAAAGAATTCAGCTGGGAGCAGGCAAAAGCAAGGTTCTTACTGCTTTTCCTGATCATGGAGCTGATGTTCCCTCCTGCAGCTGGCAGTAACCTTCTATTTGAAAAACTGAGTTTTTTGATAGCTGTGTTGTATGTGTGTGAAGCTGAAGATCTTGTGTTTGAGGTCTATAAAGAAAGGTATACATTTCTCCTTAGTAGTGGTGAAAAAGAATGCCAAACAGTCAGAATTTTTCAACAGGAGATTCTTCCCACTAGCCCAGGACCCCATGTTGTGGAAGTCACAACTTAGAGCCAAAAAGCTGCTTAGTTAAACTAAGCATTTTTTTTTCTACAGACTTGTCTACAAGCGGTAACTCCACACCTTGAGTGAACCCTTCCTGCAGACAAAGTGACAAGTTATTTTTCCAGCAAACCAGACTCTATCTTAAAATCTGGAAAGTGTTTCCTTAGGGTCAGTACACTGAAACTGTCTTCCAGAACTGACCAATGTTTTATCTCCTGTGGCAGCTGAACTTGGTACTGTAAGAATCACCCAGGTGGTGCTAGTTTTGAAGGCATGAAGGGGTTTTTAGCAAGCAGCTGAGGCTTGGCACTGGGAGAGGTCAGGCAAGGCTATTGGTGAGGGTGCAGCCTCAGTAGTAGTTGAAGGCCCAGATTGAAGGGGTCATGCAAATAAGTTGAGGCTTGGCACCATGAAAACAGTCCAGGAGAGGCTATTGGTGAAAGTGAAGCCCAGTTGCAGTAAGGGACCCCAGTGCCATGAAGATGGCAGTACCATGGGATGACCACCAAGAAAATTAGCAGCAGTGGTGTGAACCAGCCAGAGCCTGCAGGACAGGTTGTGTGTGCTGCAGAAGGCAGAGCCAGAAAAGATACAAGCCCTTTGGAGTAGGCCAGAAGATCATGAGTGAATTCCAGATAATTGGACATCAATAATGTTTTTCTGTTGTGCAAAGACATTGTGAAAAGCTTGATAGATGTTAGGTATCATTTGGTCATATGCACAGGAAGCCTCATAATTGTTCCTCTTTTAAATGGTTTTACTGATGTAGAGTTAAATTGTGTTGTAAAGGTAAAGATTTTTTTTAATACAGAAAAGGGGAATTGTTGTGGGAGTTTATTTTTAGTTGTGTTTAAATAATTGTTTTTGTGCACTGTTAGAAAAAGGGGTATATAGGCCTTGGCCTTTTGTATTATTTGCAGGTGTTTGATTTCCATGGTGGTTGTTTGATTGCTTATGACCTGCACCTGAGGAGTTCTGAATTACTAAAACACCTGAGCTCAGATGCTCAGGGTTCCACTGCCCAGGTTGGTAGTGGCCAGGATGGTGGTTCACTTTACTGAGGTCTGACTGGGCTTCCAGGTATGAATACGCCTCCTTGTCTCCTTGCTGGGCCACCACAACAGTGGGTGTCCACAGAGGCCAGAAGAGAGCATTAGATCCCCTGGAACCAAGTGGGTACTAGAAATTGAACCCAGGTTCTCTGGAAGAGCCACCAATGCTCTTAACCACTTAGCTATCTCTCCTGCTCTCCATGGTAGCTTTTCAAAAGAATGTGGGAGCCAACAAGAGAGCACAGTATGTGCACAGTAAGGCACTGCTGCCGAAACTGAAGACCTGAGTTCGAGTCCCAGAGCCCAAGTGCTGGAAGGGGAAAACTGATTCCATAAGCTGCTTCCTGATCTCCATTTATACCCCACAGACACACAAATACACATAAATAAGAACTTTTTAAATTACATTTGTGTGTGGGAAGGGAACATGCATGCCACAGTACATGTGTGGAGGTTAGATCACAACCTACAAGAGCTGGCCCTCTCGTTCTACCATATGGGTACCAGGGATCAAACTCAGGTTGTCAGGCTTGGTGGCAGGAGCCACCAAATTACCCACTGAATCATCTCAATAGCCCAATAAATTATTTTAAATAAAATAAATAATATAAAAATAATAAAAAATTCAAATATAAAATATTTAAAAATAAATCTTAAAATAAATAAATCAAAAACAAAAATTTAAAAATTAATTAAAATATCTTATAGTAAGTTATTTTAAAATTTAAGGTAATTTAGGGCTGGAGCAAGGACTCAGTAGATAAAGTACTTGCCACATAATCGTGAGGACCTGAGTTCAGATCCTGAGAACCACATACACAGAGTGGTGGCACATATCTGTAACCCCAGAACTCCTGTGGAGAGGTGGGAGGCAGAGACAGGAGAAATCCTGAAATCTTGAAGTCCAGCAAGCCTGGCGGATGCAACAGGGATGAGCAGCTGTCTGTGGAGACCAGAAGAAGGTATCAGTCTGGAGCTGGAGATACAAGTGGTTGTGAGCTCCCAAGTGTGGGTGCTAGGATCAGAACTCAGATCCTCTAGAAGAGCAGGGAGGACTTCATTGAACCATCTCTCCAGCCTCACAAAGATTTTTTTAAATGAATTTCTGTTGGACTCTGTTGGTTTAGGCCAGTGGTTCTCAACCTTCTAATGCTATAGCCCTTTAATACAGCTCCTCACATTGTGGTGACCCCCACCATACAATTATTTTGTTGCTAATTCATAAATGTAATTTTGCTACTGTTATGAATCATAATGGAAATATCTGATATGCAGATGATCTTAGGTGACCCCTGTGAAAGGGTCATTTGAGCCCCAAAGGGGTTGCAACCCACAGGTTAAGAACCGCTGGTTTAGGCAGACAAGCTTGAGGGAAATGTGGACAACCAGGGTGCTGCCTCAGATAGCAGCAGGGAGACAAGCATTCACATCCTCCAGGGGCTCCCTTAATGCATCAGAGCATTGTTTGCTTAGATGAACTTTCCAGAAGCCCACTTTTTCAGAGAAGGTGAGTCAGATGTACACATCTGTGGGGCTGAAGTGTGTTTTGATAACACAACTGTCCTGATGTTGCCGGCCTACCACTGATCTTCAGGATCCTTAGCTGTGAGATTTGTTCATACGAGGGGGTACCAGTGCCCGAGGAGAAAGGAGCTGCCCCCATGGTACCTGGGCTCTCCTGGGACAGCTGTGATAGAACTCTGCCACCTGAGTCTTGCCCCCAGAGTACAGTGGGACTGCCACACATCTCAGGTGTGGGACAGTGAGACTGGCTGTGAGTAGTCAGCCTGAAGAGATGGGAACTGCTGCTGTTCTCTGGTCTCTATGGGCCTGCCTGGGGTGAGGGGGATCTCCTGATTCATGGGATGTCAGAGGACAGATCAGGGACCTGGCAGCAGAAGACAGAAGTGACCTGGAGCTTGGAGCTTGGAGCAGCATGTGCATGGAGGAGCGGTGCTCCACGTTGACCAGCAGAGGCCTGTCCTGCCCAGTGGACCACCAGCAATGAGAGACTCCCAAGACTCTTTCTACCTAGACAGCCCTCTGATAACTTATCGGAGCATAAGGATGACAGGACCTTTGGGGTCTGCTATGTCTCAGAGGGCTACTGTCCAGCCCTATGATCCTTCCCTTCAGGAGGTAGGGTGCTGATCACCCAGCTCCAGATAGCTCCAGGCTGAATGTAGTGAGCAGTTGAGAGTCATTGTGCTTTGGCCCATCCAATCTCACTCCTGGCCCCACTCTTCACTCTAGGTGGAAGAGACACAGAACTCCTGGAGACACTGGACGAGGAGGGAAGGATCATGGAAGGAAGACACGAGGAGGCTGGGCAAGGTGAGGATGGAGAGGTCACAGGAGGCTCCTCTAGCTATGGCTACCTGGCTTCTTATTGCTCTCTCCTCACCCCACCCATACCAATCTAGAAACAGCCCACACCTCCAAAGCCTGGAGTTCATGGGACCCTTGGTCTCAGAGGGATTTATTCTTGGAGTGTGCCTTAAACATTCAGTCACTTCTCTTTGCTTTCCTTTATTTGAGAGTCCTCCCCATCACATCCATTTTTCTTTCATTTTTAAAAGCAGCTACAGCATGGTTCTCAACCTGTGGGTCATGACTCCATCGTGGGTTGAATGACACCTTCATAGGGATTGGGCTGCCTAAGACCATCTGCATATTAGGTATTTACATTTAGATTTATAACAGTAGCAAAATTACAGTTATGAAGTAGCAATGAAAATAGCTTTGTGGTTGGGGGTCTCCACAGCATGAGGAGCTGTATTAAAGGGTTGCAGCATTAAGAAGGTTCAGAACCACTGCTCCACAGGAAGTCTACCCAACTTAAGTGGGTGTAGCAGCACACACTTATAATCCCAGCCATTGAGAGATGGTAGCAAGAGGGTCAGGAATTCAAGGCAAGCCTCTTCCACACACAAAGTGGAGGTCAGCTTGAGCTACTCCAAACAGTGTCTCAAAAGGGGCAGGGGGGAGCAGGGTCTAGAAAACCTAGACAAAAAAAATCACATTTTTTTAACCACCTTCCATCCCTACAATGATGACTCCTAGAAATTATGGGTAGGACGGGACTGGGGAGACGGTTCAGTGGATGAAATGCATGGGGGACAAGTGTAAGAATCTGAGTTCAGATCCCCAGGTCCCATGTAAAGATGGACCACAGTGTGTGTCTATAATCCCTGCTCTCATGTGGTGAGATGAGAGGTGGAGACAGGAGAATGCCCAGAACCTCACAGTCCAACTAGCCTAACATATGCAGTGGCAAACAAGATGGACATCTGACATTATCCTCTGACCTCTACATGTGTCTGTGTGCTACACAAACACACACACACACACACACACACACACACACACACACACATACACACGCTAAAAATTAGTTTTTTAATTAAATAAGTTTTAACACATTTGTAGTTTAAAAAAAAACTTAGAATTGAAATGATCAAGTTAGTGTATATTTATTTTTTCAGATTGGTAAAATATATGTATGACATTAGTATGTGTAACACTGGTGACATTTAGTGCATTCATAATGCATGAAACCATTACTATCACTCAGATCCAGGACATTCTCCTCACCCCAAAAAGAAACACCCAGGAGTAGTCACTCCTTATCTTCCCACCCGCTTGTAGCAAATGCTAACCTGCTCCCTGATTTCATGGCATCAGACTCATATAAAATGGCATCAGACAACCTGGCTTACTTCACCCAGCAAGATGATTCTGTGTTACAACATACATCTGGACTCTATTTCTTTTTATGGCTGAGTAATAATCCATTGAATGGACGTGCCATACTTTACTTATTCATCATGGATAGTCAAGCTGTCTCTACCTCCAGCCACTGTAAATGGTACCACTAGCCCAAGTACTTATTGAACAGGTATTTTCATTTCTCCTCTCTTTACATGTAGGAGGAGAATATGACATTTCTATACTTAACCTTTTGAGAAACTCCCAAACTCTTTCCCATAGTAACTGTCCTATCTCGTGTTCTTCCCAGTAAGGTCTGAGGGTCCCAGTGGCTCCACAGCCTTGTCAATGTGTGTTGTCTATTGCCAACCCACCCATTTGCTGTAGCACTAAGCACTGTTAATATATTTAAGCACATTTATCTGATGTCTAAATGTGAAATTAAATCTTTTGTTAAAAATGAAATAAAACTATATTTTCATGTATATATATAAATATACATGATGTATGTATACATGATGATATATACATATATATATCCCTGATATATATCTATACATCTATCTATATATCTATTTGTTTATATATATATCTATATTATCTATCTATATATCTATCTATATCTATATCTATCTATATCTATCTATATATCTATATCTATCTATATAGCTATACCTATATCTATATCTATATATCTATACCTATATATATATATGATGGCTCAGGGGGTAAAGAGTGTTTTCTGTCAAGCTGGACAACCTGAGTTCAATCCCAGCAAGCCATGTGGTGAAAGGAGAGAACTCACTCCTGCAAATTGTCATCTGACCTCTTCCACATGCATGCCAAAGCACGTTGCCCACCCATACATACATACACAAAATAAATAAATGCAATAGAACCCCAAACAAGCCAATTCCACAAATTCACAGAACCTAAAGGTGATGTTGCCCCAGTGTTCTGAGGCCTCAGTTCTGGGCCCTCAAAGGACCTCAGTTGCCCAGCTCCACCTTTACTGATGATAGCTTCCCCTGTCTGCCATCTCTTTTTTCAGCCCCTGCCTGCAGAGTGACAGCTGCCACCCCTCCTGAGGAGCTAGGGTACTGGCTTCAGTGCTGCCCTGGTTACACCTTCTGGAGGGCCCAAGAGAAGGCATGGGTCAGGTGACAAGAAGGCGCTGCCTGAGCCAGATCAGCTTCCCGCAGGAGTAGCAGAGCAGAGCTGGCATGGGTAGGGGTGGGTATGAGGGGGTCTATGCTGGAACCTGAACAGATTTATCTTAGGAAATGTAAAATTCCACAAGAATCTATTAATAAGTAATATTTTATTTATTATTTATTAATCTCTAAAAAACACTGTATAAAACAAACTGTCTAAAAAAGATCACCCAAGATATCTAGAGGAAAAAATGAACAAAATGATGTAGTTTTCTCCCTCCTTCATCAGGTGGAAGCTGTTTCAATGACTTGCTTCATTCTGCTGTTAACAGATTGGATTCTCCTAGTTATCTTTGCTTTCTGAAAACAAATACACCAGATGGAACTAAAACATAAAGAGTTTAGAGCACCTCAAAATAAGACTTTCATTTCTATTTAATCTCTGGAAAAGGTAAACAGATTAATTCATTCAAACATTACATACTTTATATCTGTTTCATCTTAATTTTTTTTCATCTAAACAAATTACCAGATCTTTTTGAGTAAGTATGTCTTGAAAGTTTAACTTGTAATGCAGGTGAAGGGGACTCACATAGTCCTGATATTCCAGATCCTACATGCAAAAGCATGAATATGGAAGCCAAACCAGTGGATTCATGGTTGACATTTTTAATTCTCTATGAATCTGAAGCTAAGCATACAAAGTGCTTGCTGAGATCACAAATCCAGATCAGATTCAGTAACAGCTTGAGTCACCTGGGTCCATGTTCTGAATTCACCCACTACAGAGCTGTGATAAATGTTACCTGTGTGGTGTTTCTGAGAACAACCTTCATATGAAGATAGAAGGTTGCTATCAAGCAGAGTATTATAGATAATCCTAATTTCCCTTCAATATCTGTTATCTTCTGCAACATAGTGAGTATTGGAATTGAAATTCAGAAGTCTGGATGGATGAAATAGTGTTTAAGAGCACTAGCTACTTGTCCAGAGGTCCTGAGTTCAATTTCTAGCAACCACATGGTGGCTCAAAACCATCTGTAATGGAATCTGATGCCCTCTTCTGGCATGCAGTTGTGCCTGCAGACAGAGCACTCATACATTAAATAAAGAAATAAGCATTAACACTTTAAACTCAGGAAAATTATCCCAATTATCAGGCTCTCTTGATACTAGCTGAGAGCAGGTGACTTGATGCTGACATAGAAAAGTAGATACAGGCTTCCAGAAATATCCCCAGGATCCCAGTGTTTGCATGGGGAGCACAGATTCCTCTTCCCTTAGACAAGAGCACTGAGGCCTTTCAGAGTCAGGTGGAAACAGGAAAACAAGAAAAGTTCTATCCAAGTGTGTAAAGGCCCCTTGTTTAAGCTATTATTTCTATGTACAGAACCATAGTGTATCATTCAATTAAGTTAAAACACACCTACCCACATACTCTCATTTTATTCAATTCCTTTAATTCTCTATATAGATATGGAGGTAATAAGATCATTCCATAGAAGTGACATCACTTAAGGACATGCGGTCAAACTGGTAGAAGATAATGGGACAAATAAAATTGTCACACTGACAGAGGAAAAACGTCTTTGGAAATGCAAACTCTGAGAATGTTCCAGGAAAATACAAAATATTTTCATTTTCTCTCAGTATATTAGGTTTTCTCTTCAAACACAGCTGCATCCTTGGGAAACTACAACACTGTATTTCATGAACAGTTTCTCAGCCATGCTGATTTTTCATTTCAGATAGTTCCAGGACGAGAGAAACTTGGTGGTGTTTATTATTTTCTGTGCTTTGCCTTTAATTCTTTCTTTGTCTGTCTGTCTCACTCTCAGTTCTGTCTCTGTATGTCTCTCTGTCTCTTTCTCTTTCGTGTGTGTGACAGGCTGTGAATTGGTAGTGCAATCGTGCATGCCTAAGAAACCCAACATTGTTTTGCAATGGTCCTTTCCCACACTATGAGTACTACAGCCCATTCTTGGTTCTTATACCTTCTCCCCCTCCCTTCAGTCCTGATACTAGTATAGCTTCTGCACTACAACATGCTGCATGCTTCTCCCTCTGTACATCTTTGTAATGTGTCTGCATTGAAGATATCCCAGTCATGCTATAATTTCCTGTCTTCTATTTCTGTGGGGTGATTATAGATAGATACAAAGCATATGGAAAATAGATGTGAATGGCAAGAAAACCAATAAAGCCTGAGGATATCAACATCAGTTTAGAAAGTAGGCTTTTCTAAACTCATCTTTTTAAAACTCTGGTTTAGTGTTAGTGTTAGTGTTAGGGTTAGGGTTAGTTCTACTTCATTAATTCCGGTTCAAGTTTCATGATTTCATTTTTTTACACATGAACTATCCCTCTCTATATATGGACATTTCATTAACCTTTCATCATTGACAGACATTTAGGTTGTTTCCATTTCTCAGCTACTGTGCACAGATTGGCAATGAGCATGACTGAGTAGGATGCCAAACCCTTGGGCATGTGGCCAGGAATAGTACAGCAGAGTCATAATATTGATCACTCTGAGGACTTTGAGATTCTCCACAATGAATTCCATAGTGTTTGCACAAGTCTGTAATCCCACCAACAGTGAATTTTTGTCCCTTGGAATTTTGAAAGGGCTGGGTCCTGAGCAGGTGTCCACAGGTGCAGCAGGTTCATGGGTACAGCAGTCATGTCATGGACAGTGGGCAGCATGCTACATTTTTCTACCCCAACTTCTGGCTTTTCAATTCTTCCCACTCCTCCCTCTTATTATCCCATATTTTTCTTTGAAACCTACTTTATTTTTTTTGTACACAATTGTTAGAATTTTCTAATTACTCTATCTCTAACATTTGAGTATCTAAATTTGAATATTTGTTTGTATGTTGTAAGGTCTCCCACATACTTGATTCTCCTGATGACAAGAAGACAGAAATGACGTAATTACATCATAATCTCAAATATAAAAGAAAAACATGCATTAAAGACCTAACAATGCTGTCACCAGGTGCCCTTTTAAAAATAAAGCCATGTCAGATTAAAATTGAATGACGGACAAAGATATATCATAGCTATAAAAGTGATGTTTATTGAATTATTACATTATTCAATGCAATGGAGCAACCGAGACAAGGAGCAATGGAGGAAGAGATCATGAAATTATGGAAGTCATATGTAGAACATGGCTACTCAACTGTTTAAAATCAGGATGCCTCGACATTTACTACACGTACAAGATACCTTGATATACATTATACTGCATTTTGCAAGATAAATGTCAGGAGAAACACATCACAGCATCTTACTTAGAGGTGGAATATATTTCCAAGAGTCAGTATCTATAAGAAAACAATGTGGCAGTGCTGAACAAGTCTTTATGTCAAAGAGACAGAAGGTGAAAGCATAGCTTAGAAATTATGTAAGAAAAATATGAAATAAATTGCCTTAGTTACTTCCCTGTTGTGGAGATGGCACACCATGACCAAGGCAAATAAAGAAGAATGTATTTAAATTGGGGGCTCATATATCCTGAGGGTGAAAGTCCATAAACATCATGGCCAGAAGCCTGGCTACAGGCAGGTAGAGAGGCATGGCACCAGAGCAGTAGATGAGCGATTACATCTGATCTTCAAACAAGAATAGAGAAAGAACTAATTGGGAATGGTACTAGCTTTTGAAACCCTTAGTGAGACACCTCCTCCAACAAGGCCACATTTTTTAATCCTTTTCAAACAATTGCCCCATATAGGGCCAAGCATTGAAATATACAAACTTATGGAGAATATTCTCATTTGACCACCACTTTCCAATTACTGGACTCAATAGGCTTATAGTCATATCAAAATGGAAAATGCATTCAGTCCATCTTCAAAAGTCTCCATAGTCTTTAACATTTCCAAGACAGTTTAAAATTCTGAAGTCTCTTCTGAGACTCATGGCAATATCCTAATTGTAATCCCCTACAGAGTCAAAAATCAAATTACATACATTGAACATAGAAAGGCACAGAGCATACATAACCATTCCAAAAGGAAGGAATGATGTCCTACAAAAAAATTCTGGGCCAAAAGAAGATCATACCCATCAGGGCAAACTCCAAGTCCTCTAGCTCCATGTCTGATGTCAAGAAAGAGGTGGCTCTGCCCTTCAGCTTTGCTGGCTACAACACAACTCTTCTTTGGGGCTGGTGCAACTCCCTGTACGTAGCTCTTCTTGACAGATCTGTCTTGCCAGACAGCTCTCACATCTCCAATATCTTGGGGTCTCCAGCAAAATCTAGGCTTCACTTTCACAGCTTTATGCAGTGCCCTCTCCAGGCCCCATGCACGGACTCTCAGCAGTTCTTTGAACCTCAGAGGTGAATTCCGTAACCCGTTTACACCTGCATCCTTCTCTAGTGCCAGAACCACATGGCTGATGATGCCAAGTATTGCTACCTGCTTAGTATTGATCCTGTCCCCTTCCTTGAATTACCTTTGGATAAGATATTTGTTGCTTTCATTTATTGAATAAGTTCCCTTTGTTTTAAGAGAATGAAGCCTTAGACATCTCCTTTTCACAAGTTGGAAGTTTAGCTGGATGAGGTCTTCCTTGAGAGCAGCACTCCTTTTTCCCATTTCACACCAGGACTTTCTTTAATCTACTCATCTCTTTGAACAGAAGACTTTACTCCAACATTAAGTTCCATGATGAGCTTTTTCTCCTCAATTGTACATTTTGTGTTTCTTTTTGCCCTGCTTACCCTTTAGCACTGTAGTCCTAAAATCATTTGCCAACAAAATTAATCCAGAACCTTTGATTTATCATCAGACAGATTTCTAGGAAAGGACAACTGCAGCCTTTGATATTTGCAAAATATCACAAGAATGGTGATTAGCCCAGGTGCTAGCATTGCTCCCTTCTGAAAACCTTTGAGCTTGATGTCCATAGTCCATATAGCTCTCAACACTACTGTCACCCATGTTTGCACTAGAATTGTCTGTTAATCCACAGTTACAACATTCAACTCCTTATTCAGAGTTCCAGAGTCTTCCACATTTATCAAAAAGCTGCATGGTCAGGCCAGTTACAGCAATACTCCATTGCCTTGTACCAATGTCTATTTTACTTACATTTTATTGCTGTGATGAGACACCATGTCCAAGGCAATTTATAAAGAAAGCGCTTAACTTAGAAGATCACAGTTCCAGGGGGTTTGAGTGCATGGCCACCATGACAGAAAGCAGGGAGGCAGACAGACAGGTAACTGGAGTAGCAGTTGAGTGCTTACATCTGATCCACATGTGTGAGTTGCTAGAGGGGACTGGGAATGTTCTGGGTATTTGAAACCTCAAGATAACCCCTCCACCTCAAGACATACCTCAAGGCTTCACCTCCTAATTCTACCCAAACTTTTTCAATAATTACAGGCTAAGCATTCAAATATACGAGACGATGAGGCCAATCTCTTTCAAACCACAACAGTAACAAACACCATAAGAGCTCTATGTAATAACAGTGCATTACAAACAGCAGTTTTTCCAAATAGGAAGCTTTGGTCACAAAGAGAAAAAAATGAATATTTACATGTGATAGTGTATAGGTTAGTTTTTCCCAACTACTACAACCATTTCACCACATATATACAAATCATCATATTGTACTCTTTTATATTTCACTATAAATTTTAGGTTAGGGCAGAAAAAAAGAGAGTACTGACCTCCTAGACAAAAAGTTATGACTACAGAAGAAATAGAAACACACAGAGGAAAGAGAGTTTTCTCTATGTGGACTGGATTCTGAGCCCTGTAGCCACCCTCTCTTAAGACAAAAATTTTTTGCTGTTTCCTTTGATATGTGCATATTGTGCTCTCTTGATTGCACTTCAGTTAAAATTGTCATGGCCTGCAGCTTTAAAATCAAAATATTATTTTTTCTAAAGCAGATGCAACTAAATTATGCATGATTCAAGCAATAAACGCTGTGGGCTCCAGGGAATGATGGAAGTTTGAGACAGGTTTGATTTCAAGGAAACCTAGTCTAGAGGAGCTTGTTGGAAAATGGTCATGAAAGATTGGACAGTAAGGAAAGGAGCATCAATGCAAAGACAAGAGAGGAAAGAGGGAAGACATGAACCACTGGAGGACAGTGTCCTTCCTCCTTCGGGTGTGCATGGATGGGGATGTATCCCATTACAGATCCTGGCAGCATGCTCCAGTACTGAAAATGACAGACTCGTTGAACTTCTGCGTGAAATGTTCAGTGGGGAAATTTAGATTGATCACAAATTCTATAGGAAATGTACTTTTCATTACTTAGAAATATAGAATATTTCTATATATAGAATATATTTCAATATATTCAATTTCAATATATTGTATTTCTTATATTTTATTCTTATTAATATGAGAAAATGCATTTTTATGCAAATACTAAAACCTGAAAATTAATGGAGACTTGAACTAGAAAGCATATTTGGTTCTTCAAATACTGAGAAAAGGATGTTTTAGTCAAGGAAATTTTGGCAAAATATGACATAGATTTAACCACTATCAAGTTCAATGACCAAAGAAATGCAGCTATTTGTTGAACTGCCTTGAGGGTCCTGCTGAAAGCAGGATTTGTCAGCAGTGGTCAACAGATCACCAGAACCCCAGAGAACATAAGAGGAATCCCATCCAAAGGAGATGATGCAGCCCTGAGTAAGACAGATCCAGAAATGTTGCAGTCAGTATTTCTATAAATAGCCTAATATCAATCAATTTTTCCAAGATTGACTATTCTCCAACAGATTTAACCTTGGGTCATCAATTAGATAAGGTTATGAATTTTCCCCCCACTGAAGAGGGGAAAGTTGTCTTCCAAAGTTGATTCTCTCTGATCAAAGCAGCACTCAGTTGCTGGCAGACTGTTTACAGTTCTCCAGGCTTTCCTGAAGAACACCCCCTCCATGCTTTTCCTCCTGAGGAGTGTCCTGCATGGCTCTCTGAAGGAGTACTTTGAAAGGCTTCCTCTGAAACGTATGGTGCCTAATGGAGCCAACGAGGAAGTAAATGATGGGGTTGATACAGCTGTTAAAACAGGAAAGGAATGCTGAGGCATGATAAAAACCACAAGCTACAACACCATTTAAATTATTAATCCATATCAAGAGGAACCAGTACATCCCATGTGGCAGGCCAAAGAGCAGGAAGACCAGCACTGTGAGCAGAATAGTCACATAGAGCCTGGTCACAGGAATTCTCTGTGAGCCACAGAAGATAGTAACCACTAAGGCCAAGCTGGACCCCAAAAGAACCACAAATAAAAAAATTAGCCATGCGCCCGTGATGAAATCGAATGTCTGACACCAACCAGGGCCAAGATGATTAAATATGAGGCCACATTCCTTCCCTTCCAGGAGACTCAAGAGCAGAGACAGGGCCCAGAGCAGGCCACATATGACAGCAGATGTGTGTCTTGGGCGTTTGCAGCGATACCAGATGGGCCACATGACTGACAGGCAGCGTTCAATGCTAATGGCACTGAGCATGCTCAGGCCACAAAGGTAGGAGAAGTTTAACACAACAATTAATAAAGAAGGGATGTTAATCAAAACAGAATAGAAGATGTAAGTGGTATCAATAAGGCAATATAGAAACTGAAAGCACAGGAAGAGAAAGTCAGCCCCAGCCAAGTTGAGGATGTAGACAGAGAAGGCATTCCTGCGCATGCGGAAGCCCAGGAACCACAGGACTATAGCATTTACTGCCATCCCAACGAGGGCAACGATGAGAGAAAGCAAACTCATTATTCTGGAAATAATGTCACATTCTGAAGTGTCAGCATAGTTGCTTTCAAACTTTGCAGTGATGTTAGTCTCCCAGGTTGAGATGCTTTCCATGTCTAGGAAATCTCCACTAGTGTTTCTGAAAAGAAAAACAAAAGGCATTAGCACATACTGTGAGTTCTCTGATTCTTCAGCCCCAACCTGCTCTGCAGTAATGACTACTCCATAAGGAGAGGAAACAGGATTGTAAAGATAAAATCATTTACATGATCAATATTTCTGTGGGCTTCTTTTAAATTCATTTTTTATTCATTTGGGCTATTTATAATCCATGTCTTATACTGATAGGACAGTAGTACAGACACTCAGTGACTCATGCAGTGTCAGAAAGAAAATGAACTCTGAATCCAACTTCCGACATAAGGCTGGTTCTTTTCTGCTGCAGAAACGTTGAGTCTTAAGGATGGATGGCTGCCCTCAGTCCTGGCAGAGGGGAGGCTATCAAATGGGGAAAATATGGAAATCATGAATACATGCCATAAAAAGAATGTCAAGAAGGACAAAGACCAGAATGAGAAGAACCAGACCTATAGGCTAATGTGCTCCGGTCTCCATATCAGATTTGAAACTAGAAGTCAGGAAAGCCTTTGAGGACTTTAAACAGCTTTCTGTTGTTGTTGAGTTATTGCAAGTGTCCATCTCTCCATACGGACAGATTCAGTTGTGAAAATATTCACTAAACAAATGAATAAATTAAACATGAAGCTAAGAGTAGATGAAAACTTAAATTAATGTTAGTTTAAATGTTTACACGTAACATTTTAGAAGAATTTAGTACCAGAAAATAGAAGAAATTGAAGAAAGTATCATTGCTAGTGATTTTGTTAGTGGAAAGCTCCACTGTGTTTGAAAGAATGAATGGCTTATGCTGCAAGACACCTAATGATGGCCGACCTGGGAATGTCCAATTAATGGCTGTAATGTTAAGCTTGAAGAGTTTCAGCCCAGAATGTAGGCTTAGGATTCTGAGATGAAATAGATTTCTAACACTCTTAATGAATTCAAAACTTAATTTTTGGAAATGAGAGAGTGAGGAGGAAAGAAGTGGCCAGTATGCTAAATAGAGTTGATTGTAAGACAGAGATGTTCTCAAAGGCACAGGGTAATGGAAACTGTTCTACCAGCAATCTTAGCTCACTTGTAGAATGCCAGCACTCTAGAGGCCATGGCTGGAAATTTTCCATGAGTTCAAGTCTGTGCTACGTAGTGAGCTCCATAAAAGACTGGGCTGTGGAGACAAGCAAGCAAACAAAAAGAAAACCCAGACAAGCAAACAAAAATGAAAAAATAGAAAAGAACAATATAAGAAATCAGAATTTCTATTTAGAGATCAGACTTTGAATCCTTTGTGCAAAAGGCAAGTCTGAAGTGCAGATGAAAGTGCAGAGAAACATTTCCATGGAATACAGCAGGGATCTTTCTTCATCTGCAGGAGGACATGGGCATTAAAGGAAAGGAAGTGTTCCAAATGGATAGGATAGGAAGTGAACCCACACACAACAAAATGTGGTGACAAGTGTCAGGGTAGAGCACATAAAGAATGCAGATGTTAAAGGCTGTAGGAATATATGACATTCTCCCTGCAAAACAAAACCTGTGAGAAAAGTAGCAGAATTCTCTGCAAATATCTAGAGCTGCGAGAGCAAAGGAAGCTGTGTTCCACATCCAGAGAGCAAACATTTGTCAACAAAGCTACACAGTCTTCGTGTTGTGAAACATTAAGCACTTTTCTCTTGTCTAATGCTTTATTACAAACCAAACCTAGAGTGATGGATCTGGGAAAGTGTTGGGCAGGGATGAAGAAGGAAGTTGTAAGGGAGGAGAGACAGAAAAGATGGAAAGGATAATCAGAGTACATCACATACATAAATCAAATTATCAAATAGCAAAATTAATCAATGAATACAATTCACTTTCTGTCTGGGGCAGCAGAGCTACTCCTGCACCCACAGGCCAGCCAGCTCTTGGTCCATATGACTACTACTTCACTACGGTTGTGAAGTTACAGACTCCATGTGATTTAACACCTTGCGGAACTTTCTCCATATTGGTAAATTCTCATTTAATTATTTGCTTCATAATTACTCCCTTTTAGACCATCTGTGTCCTTCTGAGACAGAAATGCACAAAGGAATGGAAATTTTCCATTACTGACAGAACTGTGCTTTTAGAGACAATAACTGTGCCCATATTGCTTGACAAGTCAGGGAAGGAGACAGATATCTCACAACAGCAGCATGATTGGGTAGTTGTGATGAGAACATCTGGGGAAATAGAAGAGGAGGGCACTACTTAGGTATCTGGTTTCAAATACCCCAGTCTCCAGTCTGCCAGCACACACTGGTGAAGAATGGCTTTCCCATGTTCTGTGACTTCAGGAACACCCGAGTCTCACTGCTTTCTCCACTTCACAGTGCAGGTATATGGTCACAGACTAAGAAGAATAGACAACAGCTGTGGGAAAAGTTCTCAGAAAGCATCTTACCTTTCCTCCATTCTTCCTATGAGAGGTGGTAAGCTGGTCCGTGGCAAAGAGAATGGTCGCCAAGCAGGCCGTCAATGTGAAGCACATCTGAAGAAGAGACACTGCAGTGACACTGGTGCTTTAGGAAGAATGATCAAGAGGGAAGGAAAGACCTGTGGTTTCCTGTACTGGGATTGGCTGCCATAGGAATGCCACTCCTTTGAGTCATGCTTGTCATGAGACTGCTTTTGACCTTTGGTCTGGCTCCTTCTCTCATCCGCTAGCCATAGCAACCTTCATGATTCCTAATCCTGGTAGTTTTACTTTAATCCAGAACCTACATACACAGCTAGTCTAGATAACTTTCTAACTAGATAACTAGATATCTTTCTCCAGGGAATGCTGGGATTGCAGGCAAGCCAACAAGCAGCATCAACGTAGGTAATACTGATTTGAACTCAGGTCCTCACAATGACAGGACAAGTCCTTTAACCAAATGAGCAATCTTTCAGGACTATCTGGGAACATTTTTATGAAGGAGGAGATACCACTTCACCTCCCCCATGTTCCCCTCATTATGAATGTTTTTTTTTATACTGACAACGACAGACAGTACACTTGATCCTAGCCAAAAGGGTGAGAAGTGACTTAAAATGACTTGTATAACAGAGGAGATTATTCACTAAGTTAGTTAGTTAGTTAATTAGTTATTTTATTTGTTTGATTGGTTAATTAGATGGTTGTCTTTGTAAATAATGAGGAAACAGAAGGATTTGAGTTATAGTAGTGTTTGGTTTTCTTCAGCTTCAGTTTTACATTCCATAGATTAAAGGGGTTAATTTTACATTCTACATTAAAATGCATATTAAATGGCAATTTAAATTCAAGTACTGAATTTATTGTGTCGAAGATATTTTCAATTTTAAAAGGTCCTATGAAGGATATTCTTATTCAATAACCAATTATTGGCATCCATGGTGAAGAGTTGTATCATGATGTAACATGCACTCAGTCCATCTTCAAAAGTCCCCATAGTCTTTAACACTCCCAACAAAATTTATAATTCCAAGTCTCTTCTGAGACCCATGCAATATCCTAATTGTAATCCCCTGTAAAGTCAAAAAGCAAATTACATACATCCCACATACAAAGGCACAGATCATACAGAACCATTCCAAAAGGAAGGAATGATGTCCAATCAGGAATACTGGGCCAAAGCAAGATAAAAACCTATCAGGAAAATGCAAATCCTCTAGCTCCATGTCTGATGTCAAAGAGAATAGACGGCTCTGCTCATCAGCTTTTCTGGCTGAAAGACAGTTCTCTCTTGTGTGCTGATGCAACTCCCTGCACACAGCTCTTCTTGGCAGGTGTCTCAAAGCTCTGGTGTCTCCAACATCTTTTGGTCTCCAGCAACATCTAGGCTTCACTTTCACAGCTTCACACAGTGGCCTCTCCTGGCTCCATCCAGAGACTCTTCAGCAGTTTTCTGAACCTCAGAGGTGGATTCCATAACTCTTTCCTCCTGCATGCATCCTTCTCTAACGCCAGAACCACATGCAGGACACTGCCAAGTCCTGCTACCTGCTTAGAATGGAACTTGTCTCTTCCCTGAAGAACATTTGAATAAGCTGCGATTTGTTGCTTTCATTTGTTGGATAAGGTTCCTTTGTTTCAGGAGAATCCTTAAGCATCTTCTTTTCACAAGTTGCAAGTGTGTTTGGATGAGATCTTGTCCTGAGAGCATAGCTCCCTTTATTCCATTTCACACAAGGACTTTCTTTAAACTACTCATCTCTTTGAACAGAAGACTTAAAACTCCAACATTAAGTTCCATGGTGGTCTTTTCCTCCTCAATTGTACATTTTGTGTTTCCTTTTGCCCTGCTTACTCTTTTGCACTGTAGTCCTAAAGTCATTTGCCAACAAAATTAGTCCAGAACCTTTGATTTACCATCAGACAGATTTCTAGTAAAGGACAAATGCAGCCTTTGAAATTTTCAAAATATCACAAGGATGATCACTAGCCCACGTGTTAACATTGCTCCCTTCTGAAACCTTCTGAGCTTGACATCCATAGTCCATATAGCTTTCAACACTACTGTCATTAGGATGGTCTGTTAATCCACACTTACAACATTAAACTCCTTATCCTATCCAGAGTTCCAGAGTCTTCCACAATCCTCAAAAATGCTGCATGATCTGGCCAGTTACAACAACATCCCATTCCTTTGTACCAATGTCTGTTTTAGTTACATTTTATTGCTGTGATGAGACACCATGTCCAAGGCGATTTATAAAAGAAAGCACTTAACTTGGCAGATCACAGTTGCACAGGGATTGAGTACTTGACCACCAGCACAGGAAGCATGGAGGCAGACAGGCAGGAGCAATAGTTGAGAGCTCACATCTGATCCACATGCATGAGGTACTAGAAGAGGGTCTGCAAATGTCCTTAGAATGTGAAACTTCAAGTTCAAGCCTAGTGACACACCTCCTCCAACAAGGTCTTGTGAACTGCCAAACCCTCCTAATTCCACCTGAAGAGTTTCAATAATTAGGGCCCAAGCATTCAAATACATGAGACAACAGGGCCAATCTCATTCAAACCACAACAGTAATAAACACCATAATTTCTTTATGTAATTACAGTGCATTACACACAGGACATTTTCTAAACACAGTGCTTTTGCCACAAGGAGTTAAAATGCCTATTGACAAGGGATAGGGTATAGGCTAGTTCTTCCAACTACAACAACCATCTCACCACATGTATACCAATCATCATATTATACTCTTTTATATTTCACTCTAAAATTTACTTTAGGACAGAAATGGAGACAGTAATGACATCCTAGACATAGAATCATGACTTCAGAGGAAATGGAAGCAAATAAAGGAAAGAGGGTGATCTGTGACTTGATTGGATTCTGAGTCCTGTAGCTACCATCTCTTAAAAAAATTTTTGAGCTGTTTCCCTTGATCTCCGCATATTGTGCTCTCTTAATTGTGCTTTAGTTAAAATTACGACAGCCTCCAGCTTTAAAATTGAAATATTATTTTAAAGAAGATGTAAATAAACTATTCATGATTTGAAATGCTGTTGGCTAGTCTAGAGGAAGTTCCTGGAAATTGCTCATGAAAGATGAGACAGTCAGAAAAGGAGCATCATGGCAAAGACATGAGAGGGAAGAGGGAAGACAAAGCCATGGAATGCTGAGCAAGGCATTGTGAAAGGGAACCACTGGAGGACAGTGTCCCTCCTCCTTCAGGTGTGCACAGATCGGGAAGTATCCCATTACAGATCCTGGCAGCACACTCCAGTACTGAAAATGGCAGGCACAATGAACTTCTGTGTGAAATTTTCAGTGGGTAATTTAGATTTAACATGAATTTTCTTGGAAATATATTTTTCTTTATTAAGAAATACATTGTTTTCTTACATTCAGTGTACTTATTTACATAAGAAAATGCACTCATCCATAAATTCTCTAAAACCTCAACATTAATGGAGACTGGGATTATGAGCTATACATAACTCTTCAAATATTGAGAAATGGGTGTTGTAAAAAAGTAAATTTTGGAAAAATATAACCTGGATTTAACCACTACCATGTTCAGTAACCGAAGATATGTTGTTCTTTGCTGCACTGCCTTGAGGCATCTGCTGAAGGAGGGATTTGTCAACAGCAGTCAACTGCTCTTGTGAACCCCAGAGAACTTACAAGGAGTCTCATCAAAAGAAAATGGTGAAACCCTGAGCAAGACAGATCCAGAAATACTGCAGCCAGTATTTGTCTAACTAGTCCACTAGGAATCAACTTCTACAAGACTGACTATTTTTCCAAATGATTAAAGCCAGGTGTTCAGTTGAACTAGGTTATGAATTTGTCCCACACTGAAGAGGGCAAATTGTCTGTCAAAACTACTTCTTCCTGATCAAAGCAGGAATCAGTTGCTGCCAGAAAGTTTTCAGTTATGCAGGCTTTCCTGAAGAATCCCCCCCTCTGTGCTCTTTCTCTTCGGGTGTGTCCTGCAAAGTTCTCTGAAGAAGTAGCTTGAAAGTCTGAATAGATGGGTGGCTAATTTGCCATGACAGATTAAGTGTCAAAGATCATTCAGCTCCTATAATCCTATGTGGATATTAGTTGACAAATTGTAAGGCAAATTACAAACTGAGAACTTGGAGCTGAGTCAAGATCTGCTCTCCCCAGCAAAAGCCGAGTTTGACTGATGTCACTCACACATAGGCATACATAAGCCTTCCTTTACCAACATGATTCTGTCATGCTACAGCCCAACTGGGAGGGTCTGGATATCATTGGCACGCATGTGGGTTTTCCTGTTGGAGCTGGTGCTGATACTGTGTCTCTCCCCGGTGACATGGGTGAGACTTGCCAAGGACAACCCTCATAAGACCTGCTTAACTCCTTGTACTGGGGTGGTGACCACAGGAATCACAGAGTTGAGGTAAGTGCTAATTCCTCCAGGATGACTCTGTAATCCCCAAGAACCAGAGTGTGTAGGAATGTACCAGTCACCCTGTTCATATTCTTGTTTTTCCAAGGAAATTTCAACTCACAAAGAAGAAAGGTTATACCTGAGGTCACATAAGAATTATATGATGAGAATGACCTGAAGCCCTGTGTCCCCATCTGAGGCACTCCCAGTATGCCACTCCTTCCTAGGGTCACCACACAAAACAAGTGGAGTTTGTCTCAAACGGCCCTGTCTCTAATTAGTTATTAGAGAAAGTGGGTTAGGACATGCTGAAGGTACTAGACTGCCTTGTTGCTTATGTTGTCTACCATCATCTGCCTGTGAAACGTTTGCCTCATTGGTGAGATGCTCACAGAATTAGTGGGGATGAAACTTAAAAGCCACCTTGTCCAACCCTTGTCTGGTGCTTGTGTTCCCTCTGCATTTCTAACCCTAGGGTTAGGGTTAGGTGTTAGGGTTAGGGTTAGGTGTTAGGGTTAGGGGTTAGGGTTAAGGTTAGGGTTGTGGTTGGAGTTAGGGTTAGGGTTGGGGTTGGGGTTGGGGTTCGGGTTCAGGTTAGGGTTGTGTTTGGAGTTAGGGTTAGGGTTAGGATTGGGGCATATTCATCAGATGTGCAAGTAGAAGAGATTGTCAGGAACAAGAAGCTGTGTTCTTGGTTCCCTCGTCTTCCTGACCCCCTCTAGGACTTAAATACTTCATCTTCTTCCTCCATCCCTCTCTAAAATCTCCAGGCTTTCCCTTCCTGCCTCCTTATTCTTAGCTAATAAATAGTCTTCTTTTCTTCTGCCACATGGCTAACAAACTTCTTATACTACATCCTGACACAGAATGTTTTGAAGGATCTATTTGTGTCGGCTGGCTACTCTTCATTATGTTATATTCCCCCTTAGCCTTTAGCATGGTAACTTTCTCCCAGTGATCACTAATAAATTAGTTATGAAGCCTGGGGTCTTTCCTTAGAGAGAAACTTTCTTATTCTCTGTATTGAGTTGTTATCTTTTTTGTTTTGTTTTGTTTTGTTTATCCCATGGCTCATTTGGTTTGCTTTTCTCCTCACAGGGGCCCTGTATGTGCAGAGTTCATGCAGGGTCAGGTCTCATGATTCATTCACAGTTTATACATGAACATATACATGTTCATTCAACTCATAACCAAGTGTAGGTACTGTGCCAGGAGATTGAGACGTGAATAGTTTATTTATTTATTTATTTATTTATTTATTTATTTATTTATTTATTTATTTCCCAATGAGCCTAACATCATTTGTCAGAGATAGTTAGGTTCATCACCACACCATGCAATGCCAAGCTCTGGATAAAATGAAACACAGAACTTAGAGACAAAAAGACCTTGGCAGTCTCCAGGGCTAGTTCTCACATTGTACAGAAGAGGGAACTGAGGCACATGCAGAGAAAGTCAGTTGTCCACAGCAGACAGAGTTAGCAGAAAAGTTAAGAATGGACACGAGCTCTCTTCAAATACATTCTTTTGGGAATGGCCAAAGATGACTACTCTTGTGATTTTAAAAAAAAGAGACAGAGGGAGGTTGCTGTGGGTTACAAATGCACTTCACTAAGCTCAGTCTGCAGCTGAAAGCGTCTGCTGGAACACCTGTCTTCCTGCAGGTAACCTGGCAACACTCCCAGCAGCAGAGTCTAGAACCACCCTTCATTATGGAAAGGACGGGGGAAAGCTGCTGAACACTTGTAATGAGACAGAAAACCGAGACACTAAAGTTAAATGATTCATAAAGTTAGGAGCTAAACCAGGATTAGAATTCAGGCTTCCTGCCCTCTTGTCCATTGTTCTTTTCTTGGACTGACAGAGTTGGAATCCTGAACTCTGATTGCCCAGCACAGAGAGCTAAAACTCTTGCAGTGATCCACTGATGTCAGATCCTGCTCCAAACCCATCATATGCATTTAGACAGGAACCCGCGTTCATCCTTTCCCAAGTCAGGGTCAGGATCATGGATATGTGACATGGGCTTTGCTTTGTGTTCCCTCTTAAAATTCTTAAGTGTCAACAAGGTGTCCTGAAAATTATGTAGTCAGTTCTGTTCCCAAATCAAGGTTTCAAGGTTTCAAGGTTTCATTGGTGCCATCAAAATGCCCCAGTTTACACATTTGACTAGTTTGCTTTTTTCTACAAATGCTATGAAAAAGATTACCCTGGAATGAGCTAAAGCAAGGTCAGCCAGAGAAAACTCTGTCATTCCCAGACTATTTCTTGGAAGGGCTTTGACATTTCTAGACATCATTGTGTACCATTCTCTTAGAAATGACAGAGTATATTAGACCCAGACACCAAAGCATTCCCCAAAGTAACAGTCTCCTCCCCTGATTCCTGAGCCCTTGGTGGTTCTCTCAGCCACTGGAACAATCCTCCCT
Organism: Cricetomys ansorgei; assembly: GCA_026225945.1. Taxonomy (NCBI): domain Eukaryota; kingdom Metazoa; phylum Chordata; class Mammalia; order Rodentia; family Nesomyidae; genus Cricetomys; species Cricetomys ansorgei. Next base: position 16,185 of record JAMJFZ010001647.1, on the reverse strand, counting down.
CTAGAGCTAGGAACCTCCATATGGCCTGTGCTCTTTCAGGTCTCACATATAGAGTCTCTGCTGTGGCCACCGTGTCTTCTTTTCCTTTCCTTGATTCCCCTTAGCTGCTCAGCCCATCCCCCACCGTGTGATCATTTTTCTACCCCAATATTAGATCTTTACCCTTATGATCAATGGATATGTCCCCAGCCTTTGAAGTCTTGCTGTGGTTCTTCTCTCTAAACAGCTTTCCCTGACTGCCCTTCTGTACTCTCTCCCTACAAGGCTTTTCGCTTCTTGAGGACAACCAGTGTCCTACCTGTGTTCTCCATGCCCCACTCAAAGCCACACACACAGCAATGATCAGTGACTAGTCACTGATGCCTTGACTCTCAAGAATGTTTGTAAGCCGAACTGACCATATAATATTTGAGTCAGGACCCATTGTGTACCAACTCTTCACAATCACTAAGCTTGGATCATAGTCTGGATTGGAGTCTGTTTCACTCAGGTATGACTTTTTTCTACACTGTGGTTCTCAACCTTCCTAAGACTGACACACTTTAATACAGTTCCTCCTGTTGTGGTGACCCCCCAACAATGAAATTATTCAGTTGCTAACTTGTAACTGTTGTTTTGCTAGGCTACTTCTATCAAACTTAATGCAAATGTCTGATATGCAGCTGTTCTTAATCGAACCCAGACAGAGTCCTTCAAGCCCCAAATTGGTTGAGCCCCTCAGCATGAGAATTGCTGGCTTATATGCTCAGGTCCTGTTAGAACCTTCTGTTTATTTTAAGTGGTTGGTTGTTCAGGATCAAACCCAGGACTTTGTGAATACTGTAGAGGTATGATCCAAACATCTTTGTTCATTTGTTTTCCTTTCTTTTCTTCCTTTTTTTTCTATTCTTTCCTTTTCAGTTTTTGACAAAGGATCATTCTGAGCTCCCAGCACAGACAATCCACCCTTCTGCTTCAGCTTTCCTTGTCATTTAGTTACAGGCTTGTGTTCCTAAGCATGGCAAACCTTCTTACAATGAAGAAATCAGATGATGAAGATGTGCTGGCATGCACTGGGGGAGTTTTTATCTACAAAATCACTTCAACAGTGGTTATGATGCCTGAGTGCCCTAGCAGTGGCCTGGATTCAGCACTCAGCACACAGATGCTACCTCCTACATGTGGCTACCTTTCCAGAGGTTCCAACAACCACTCTGCTGACCCCTGCAGAGACCAGCTCCTGTAAGTTAAAAAGCTGATATAGACCCATAATGGTGGAGGGCTCCTTGATCTTGCCCTGTGGAAAAATTGCAAAGAGGATCATTAGCCACAAGATTTTTTGACCAGAAAGAACCAGGGAAAGAACAGAAATGGGTTCGTGGAATTTTAGAAAGGGGACCCGGGGATCATCAGGAGGATCAGGAGGCACTGGTGAGGGTGCAATTCAGCAGGGTCTGAAGAAGAGAGGTTTTGAGGGCAGCAATAAGAGGCTAACCACGTGTCCAGAAGGGTTCAGAGTACAGGTGTGAAGGAACCTCCATGGAAGTTTCCTGCCTCCGCAGAGGTAGTCAAAAGCCACATGGTGGCAATTCAGCTCAACTGATAGTTACTGCATTGGTCTCAAGCTGGTCTGGAAGCTTAACCCTCACTTTAGAGGGGGCAGGAGATGTTTTTGAAGCCATTTGCATGACTGTGTCTCAGGGAAACACAGTCAGTTTGCCTGAAATAGTGTATTCCATGGTGGCAACAATGCAAAGCGTTTCTAGAATTACAGGACAAAGTCAGAAATGAACACCACATCCTGAGGGGATCAGCGTTGGGTTGGAAAGAACATTGACATCTGTTCATGGCCAAAGGGGTCATAAAGAAAAATGGCCAAAGTGGCTGTTTACAAGTCCGAAGTGACCATATATTATTTGATTCAGGACCCACAATATACCAACTCTCCACAATCACTAAGGTCTGATCATGATCTGCTATCAAGCATGATTCACGCAGGTGTAACTTATTTCTACACAGTTGTTCTCAACCTTCCTAAGACTGACACACTTTAATACAGTTCTTCATGTTGTGAGAACCCCAATAATGAAATTATACTGTTGCTAACTTGTAACTATTGTTTTGCAAAGCTACTTCTATCAAACTGAATGCAAATGTCTGATATGCAGCAGTTCTTAATCGAACCCTGAGATAGAGTCCGTCAAGACCCAAATTGGTTGATTCCCTTCAGCATGAGAATTGCTGGCCTATATGCGCAGGCCGTGTAAGAACCTTTGGTTTCTTTTAAGTGGTTGTGTGCTCAGAATCAAACCCAGGACTTTGTGAATAATGTAGAGGTACGATCCGAACCTTTTCTTCCTTTTTTCTTTTGTTTTTTTTCTTTCTTTCCTATTATTTCCTTTTTAAATTTTTGAATCAGTATCATTCCTAGTTCTCAGCATAAACATTCCACCCTTCTGCCTCAGTCACCCTTGTCTTTCAGGGACAGGCTGTGACCCCAAGCATGGCAGACCTTCTTACAAAGAATGATGGAATCAGATGATGGAGATGTGCTGGCATCCAATGGGAGAATTTTTTTTACAAGATAACCTCCAAGCATTCATGATGCCTGAATGACTTTGCTGGGGCCTGGATTCAGTACTCAGCATCTAGATGCCAGGTGCTCTATGTGGCTACCTTTGCAGAAGTTCCCACATCCATAATGGTGACCCCTGCAAAAACCAGCTGGTGAAAGTTAAAAAGCTGATATTGACCCGTAATGGTGGAGGGCTCTTTGATCTTGCCCTGAGAAAAATGCAAAGAGTAGAATCAGCCACAAGTTCTTGAGAGCAGAAAGAACCAGGGAAAGAAAGGAAGGGGTTCATGGAATTTTAGAAAGAGGACCCTAAGGCTCAGCAGGAGGATCAGGATGCACTGGTGAGGGTGTGATTGAGCATTTTCAGAAGAAGGAAGGTTTTCAGGGCAGCGAGAAGAGGCTCACCACTTTTCCAGAAGGGTCCTTGAATGAATTCTCTGAACACTTCTGCCCCAGCCATGAGCACTTTGTCATGGCTGGTGCAGAAGGGTTCAGAGTACAACCATGAAGGAAACTCCATGGAAGTTGCCTGCCTCTGCAGTGTCAGTCTGCAGCCACACGGTAGGGTATGTGCCGTACTTGATAGTTACTGCATCTGTCTCAAGCTGGTCTGGCAGCTGAACCATAGCTTCACAGCGGCCTGGATATGTTTTCCTAAAGCCATTCGAATGCCTGTGGTTCCTGGCACAGAATTGTGTTGTCAGAAATATTGGATTCGATGGTGGGAACAGTGCATGGCATTTCTAGAGTTACAGGACAAACTCAAAAATGAACGCCACATCCTGAGGGGATCAGTGTTGGGTTGGGAAGAACATTGACATCTGTTCATAGCTAAAGGAGTCATAAAGAAAAATGGCCAAAGTGGCTGTTTACAAGTCTGAAGTGACCCTATAATATTTGATTCAGGACTCACAATATACCAACTCTCCACAATCACTAAGGTCTGATCATGATCTGCTATCCAGCATGATTCACTCAAGTTGACTTATTTCTACACAGCGGCTCTCAACCTTCCTAAGACTGCCACACTTTAATACAGTTTCTCGTGTTGTGAGAACCCCTACAATGAAATTATTCTGTTGCTAACTAGTAACTTTTGTTTTGCTAATCAACTTCTATCAAACTTAATGGAAATGGCTGACACCCTGCTGTTCTTAATCAAATCCAGGGACTAAATTCTTCAAGATACAAATTGGTTGTGCCCCTGCATGAGAATTGCTGGATTATATGAACAGGCCTTGTTATAATATTCTGATTCTTTTAAGTGTTTCAGTGCTCAAGATACAACACAATATTTAGTGAATCCTGTAGAGGTACAATCCAAACTTTTCCTTTCCTTTCCTTCCTTTCCTTTCCTTTCCTTTCCTTTCCTTTCCTTTCCTTTCCTTTCCTTTCCTTTCCTTTCCTCTCCTTTCTGCTCCTCTCCTCTCCTTTCCTTTCCATTCCCATCCCTTCCTTTCCTTTCCTTTTTTTCTATTCTTTCCCTATCAGGTTTTGATTTAGGATATCTCTGAGCTCCCAGCACAGACAATCCAACCTTCTGCTTCAACCTCTTTGAGGCTGGGTGACAGGCCCATGTCTACAAGCCTGGAAGAACCTTTTTACAAGCAATGAAGAAATCAGACGATGGAGATGTACTGGCAACCAATGGGAGAATTATTTTATGGGAGATAACCTCCAAGTGTTTATGATGCCGGTGTGACCTTGCAGGGGCTGAGAGGAAGCAGCTAAACTTCAGTAAGGCTTCTAAGAGCACCAAAATTGTGTAGGCCCAAGCCAGGAGCACTGTGACACAAAAGAGTTCCCAGAGTTAAAGAAAAAACTCTTTCAGAGAGCAACAAGACGGCCTTGGGCTAAAAGAGGTTCCCCAGGTAGACAGCCCATGGCCTCGGGCTAAGGATCTTCCCCCTCCCCACATAGACTGAGACCCTAAAGTTTACAAATTCTAGGAGCCCACATCCATGCTATATGCCAACACCAATGAGTTTAAAGGTTAATTGGCCCTAACCTATGAAAATGGGAAAAGAATTTGGGAACCAATTAACTTGTACCACCTCGGTTCTTGCCTAGCAACCGTTTGAGCTGTCAATGAAAAGGCTGGCAATTTGCTCCTCGGGGCCACTACTATCCTGCGTGTAGGAACGGTCCCAGTGCAGTGGATTAAATCCTAGTGCTCTGTGCATCGATATCCCGTCTCTGAGACTCTGAGGGGAGCGGCGTCCCGGTTGGGCCCCTGGGCTCCAACAGGGTCTGGACTGGGTACTCAGCATCCAGATGCTAGCTGCTCTATGTGGCTACCGTTCCAGAAGTTCCAACATCCACATTGGTGACCCCTGCAGAGACCAGCTCCTGTAAGTTAAAAAGCTGATATTGACCCGTAATGGTGGAGGGCTCCTTGATCTTGCCCTGTGGAAAAATGCAAAGAGTAGAATGAGACACAAGTCATCGTAAGCAGAAAGTACCACGGATAGAACAGGAAGGGGTTCATGGAATTTTAGAAAGAGGAGCCTGGGGCTCAGCAGGAGGATCAGGACACGCTGGTGAGGGTGCGAGTGAGCATGGTCAGAAGAAGGGAGGTCCTCAGGGCAGCGAGAAGAGGCTCACCACGGGGCCAGAAAGGTCCTTGAATGAATTCTCTGAACCCTTCTGCCCCAGCCATGAGCATTTTTGCTCATGGCTGGGGCAGAAGGGTTCAGAGAACAACCATGAAAGAAACTCTGTGGACGTTGCCTGTCTCCGCAGTGGCAGTCTGCAGCCACACGGTGGCGCATGCGCCCAGTTGATAGTTTCTGCATCTGTCTCAAGCTGGTCTGGAGGCTGGCCCGTAGCTTCCCAGGGGACTGGAGATGCTTTTGAAGCCATTCGCATGACTGTGTCTCAGGGAAACACAGCAGGTTTGCCCGAAAGAGTGTATTCCATGGTGGAAACAAGCTGTGGCATTTCTAGAGTTACATGACAAAGTCAGAAATGAACACCACATCCTGAGGGGTTCAGTGTTGGGTTGGGATGAACATTGACACCTGTTCATAGCTAAGGGAGTCCTACAGAAAAATGGCCAAAGTGGCTGTTTACATGTACGAGGTGACCCTACCATATTTGATTCAGGACCCACAGTATACCAACTCTTCAGAATCACTAAGGCGTTGTGGGAGATTTACAGTCGTGGATAATGTTCCAGTAAGCTGTCCTTGAAGGAAGTGTAGGATTCACTGCCTAGCAGTAAAGAAAGGAGTGCCTATCCAGCTCTCCACAGGAATAGGACATTCTTTAGCCTTAAGGCAGGTGAAGGTTAGGCTCCATTGATTTGTATACTGGAAGGCTGGGTGGAGACGTGGAGGACTTGGAATAAAAAGCATCTCGGGCAAGAGAGCGGAAAAAGGAGACAGACAGACAGCAGAGAACCAGCAAGAAGAAGCTAGGGAGCAGGAACAGCAGGAGAACTAAGAGGAGAACATGGGGTGAGGAAGCCTTGGAGAGAGACCTCTGCCTAGCTGCCCGGTATAGAATTCCCTGAGGTTGGAGATAGCTTGGGATTAATAAAGAGCATTGGTAATTTTCAACTGTGAACTCTGCATGAAGGTCCTGAAGGTTAATTTAACACTAAGGTCTGATCGGGATCAGCTATCGAGCATGATTCACCCAGGTGTGACTTATTTCTACAGAGTAGTTCTCAACCTTCCTCAGGCTGACACTCTTTAAGACAGTTTTCTTGTTGAGAGAACCCCAACAATGACATTATTCTGTTGCTAACTTGTAACAGTTGTTTTGCAAAGCTACTTCAATCAAAGTTAATGCAAATGTCTGATATGCAGCAGTTCTTATTCGAACCCTAGGACAGGGTACTTCAAGCCCCAAATTGGTTGATCCCCTCAGCATGAGAGTTGCTGGCCTATACGAACACGCCCAGTAAAGAGACTTTGGCTTCTTTTAAGTGGTTGTGTGTTCAAAATCAAACCCAAGACTCTGTGAATATTGTAGAGGTTAAATCTGAATCTTTTCTTCCTTTTTTCCTTTTCTTTTCTTTTCCTTTTTGTCCTTTCTTTTCTATTGTTCTCTTCTCTATTCTTTTCTTTCCTTACTGTTTTTTCTCTTCTTTCGTTTTTCAATTTGTGGGTAAGCATCATTCTTAGCTCTGTGCACAAACATTCCACCCTTCTGCCTCAGTCACCCTTGTCTTTCGGTAACAGGCTGTGTCCCCAAGCATGGCAGACCTTCTCACAAACACTGATGGAATCAGAAGAAGGAGATGTGCTGGCATCCATTGGGAGAATTATTGTCTGCAAGATAACCTCCAAGTAGTTCATGATGCCTGTGTGACCTTGCAGGGGCTGAAAGGAAGCAGCTAAACTTTAGTTAGGCATCTAAGAGCACCATAATTGTGACGGCCCAAGCCAGAAGCACAGTGAACCCAAAACAGTTCCCAGAGTTAAAGCAAAACTCTTTCTGAGACCAACAAGACGGCCTTGGGCTAAAAGAGGTTCCCCAGGTAGACAGCCCATGGCCTCGGGCTAAGGATCTTCCCCCCCACAAAACATAGACAGAGACCCTAAAATGTACATAATCTAGGAGCCCACAACCTTGCTATCTGCCAACACCAATGAGTTTAAAGGTTAATTGGCCCTAACCTATCAAAATGGGAAAAGAATTTGGGAACCAATTAACTTGTACCAACTCGGTTCGTGCCTAGCAACCGTTTGAGCTGTCAATGAAAAGGCTGGCAATTTGCTCCTCGGGGCCACTACTATCCTGCGTGTAGGAACGGTCCCAGTGCAGTGGATTCAATCCTAGTGCTATGTGCATCGATATCCCGTCTCTGAGTCTCTGAAGGGGAGCGGCGTCCCGGTTGGGCCCCTGGGCTCCAACAGCGTCTGGACTCAGTACTCAGCATCTAGATGCTAGCTGCTCTATGTGGCTACCTTTCCAGAAGTTCCAACATCCACATTGGTGACCCCTGCAGAGACCAGCTCCTGTAAGTTAAAAAGCTGATATTGACCCGTAATGGTGGAGGGCTCCTTGATCTTGCCCTGTGGAAAAATGCAAAGAGTAGAATGAGACACAAGTCATCGTAAGCAGAAAGTACCACGGATAGAACAGGAAGGGGTTCATGGAATTTTAGAAAGAGGAGCCTGGGGCTCAGCAGGAGGATCAGGACACGCTGGTGAGGGTGCGAGTGAGCATGGTCAGAAGAAGGGAGGTCCTCAGGGCAGCGAGAAGAGGCTCACCACGGGGCCAGAAAGGTCCTTGAATGAATTCTCTGAACCCTTCTGCCCCAGCCATGAGCATTTTTGCTCATGGCTGGGGCAGAAGGGTTCAGAGAACAACCATGAAAGAAACTCTGTGGACGTTGCCTGTCTCCGCAGTGGCAGTCTGCAGCCACACGGTGGCGCATGCGCCCCAGTTGATAGTTTCTGCATCTGTCTCAAGCTGGTCTGGAGGCTGGCCCGTAGCTTCCCAGGGGACTGGAGATGCTTTTGAAGCCATTCGCATGACTGTGTCTCAGGGAAACACAGCAGGTTTGCCCGAAAGAGTGTATTCCATGGTGGAAACAAGCTGTGGCATTTCTAGAGTTACATGACAAAGTCAGAAATGAACACCACATCCTGAGGGGTTCATTGTTGGGTTGGGATGAACACTGACACCTGTTCATAGCTAAGGGAGTCCTACAGAAAAATGGCCAAAGGGGCTGTTTACATGTACGAGGTGACCCTATCATATTTGATTCAGGACCCCCAGTATACCAACTCTTCAGAATCACTAAGGCGTTGTGGGAGATTTCAGTCGTGGATAATGTTCCAGTAAGCTGTCCTTGAAGGAAGTGTAGGATTCACTGCCTAGCAGTAAAGAAAGGAGTGCCTATCCAGCTCTCCACAGGAATAGGACATTCTTTAGCCTTAAGGCAGGTGAAGGTTAGGCTCCATTGATTTGTATATTGGAAGGCTGGGTGGAGACGTGGAGGACTTGGAATAAAAAGCATCTCGGGCAAGAGAGCGGGAAAAAGGAGACAGACAGACAGCAGAGAACCAGCAAGAAGAAGCTAGGGAGCAGGAACAGCAGGAGAACTAAGAGGAGAACATGGGGTGAGGAGGCCTTGGAGAGAGATGTCTCTCTAGCTGCCCGGGTAGAGAATTCCCTGAGGTTGGATATAGCTTGGGAGTAAGAAAGAACATTGGTATTTTCAACTGTGGACTCTGCATGAAGGTCCTGAACGTTAATTTAACACTAAGGTCTGATCGGGATCAGCTATCAAGCATGATTCACCCAGGTGTGACTTATTTCTACAGAGTAGTTCTCAACCTTCCTCAGGCTGACACTCTTTAAGACAGTTTTCTTGTTGAGAGAACCCCAACAATGACATTATTCTGTTGCTAACTTGTAACAGTTGTTTTGCAAAGCTACTTCAATCAAAGTTAATGCAAATGTCTGATATGCAGCAGTTCTTATTCGAACCCTAGGACAGGGTACTTCAAGCCCCAAATTGGTTGATCCCCTCAGCATGAGAGTTGCTGGCCTATACGAACACGCCCAGTAAAGAGACTTTGGCTTCTTTTAAGTGGTTGTGTGTTCAAAATCAAACCCAAGACTCTGTGAATATTGTAGAGGTTAAATCTGAATCTTTTCTTCCTTTTTTCTTTTCTTTTCTTTTCCTTTTTGTCTTTTCTTTTCTATTGTTCTCTTCTCTATTCTTTTCTTTCCTTACTGTTTTTTCTCTTCTTTCGTTTTTCAATTTGTGGGTAAGCATCATTCTTAGCTCTGTGCACAAACATTCCACCCTTCTGCCTCAGTCACCCTTGTCTTTCGGTAACAGGCTGTGTCCCCAAGCATGGCAGACCTTCTCACAAACACTGATGGAATCAGAAGAAGGAGATGTGCTGGCATCCATTGGGAGAATTATTGTCTGTAAGATAACCTCCAATAGTTCATGATGCCTGTGTGACCTTGCAGGGGCTGAAAGGAAGCAGCTAAACTTTAGTTAGGCATCTAAGGGCACCATAATTGTGACGGCCCAAGCCAGAAGCACAGTGAACCAAAACAGTTCCCAGAGTTAAAGCAAAACTCTTTCTGAGACCAACAAGACGGCCTTGGGCTAAAAGAGGTTCCCCAGGTAGACAGCCCATGGCCTCGGGCTAAGGATCTTCCCCCACAAAACATAGACAGAGACCCTAAAATGTACATAATCTAGGAGCCCACAACCTTGCTATCTGCCAACACCAATGAGTTTAAAGGTTAATTGGCCCTAACCTATCAAAATGGGAAAAGAATTTGGGAACCAATTAACTTGTACCAACTCGGTTCGTGCCTAGCAACCGTTTGAGCTGTCAATGAAAAGGCTGGCAATTTGCTCCTCGGGGCCACTACTATCCTGCGTGTAGGAACGGTCCCAGTGCAGTGGATTAAATCCTAGTGCTATGTGCATCGATATCCCGTCTCTGAGTCTCTGAAGGGGAGAGCGGCGTCCCGGTTGGGCCCCTGGGCTCCAACAGGGTCTGGACTCAGTACTCAGCATCTAGATGCTAGCTGCTCTATGTGTGGCTACCTTTCCAGAAGTTCCAACATCCACATTGGTGACCCCTGCAGAGACCAGCTCCTGTAAGTTAAAAAGCTGATATTGACCCGTAATGGTGGAGGGCTCCTTGATCTTGCCCTGTGGAAAAATGCAAAGAGTAGAATGAGACACAAGTCATCGTAAGCAGAAAGTACCACGGATAGAACAGGAAGGGGTTCATGGAATTTTAGAAAGAGGAGCCTGGGGCTCAGCAGGAGGATCAGGACACGCTGGTGAGGGTGCGAGTGAGCATGGTCAGAAGAAGGGAGGTCCTCAGGGCAGCGAGAAGAGGCTCACCACGGGGCCAGAAAGGTCCTTGAATGAATTCTCTGAACCCTTCTGCCCCAGCCATGAGCATTTTTGCTCATGGCTGGGGCAGAAGGGTTCAGAGAACAACCATGAAAGAAACTCTGTGGACGTTGCCTGTCTCCGCAGTGGCAGTCTGCAGCCACACGGTGGCGCATGCGCCCCAGTTGATAGTTTCTGCATCTGTCTCAAGCTGGTCTGGAGGCTGGCCCGTAGCTTCCCAGGGGACTGGAGATGCTTTTGAAGCCATTCGCATGACTGTGTCTCAGGGAAACACAGCAGGTTTGCCCGAAAGAGTGTATTCCATGGTGGAAACAAGCTGTGGCATTTCTAGAGTTACATGACAAAGTCAGAAATGAACACCACATCCTGAGGGGATCAGTGTTGGGTTGGGAAGAACACATTGACATGTGTTCATAGCTAAGGGAGTCCTACAGAAAAATGGCCAAAGTGGCTGTTTACATGTACGAGGTGACCCTATCATATTTGATTCAGGACCCACAGTATATACCCAACTCTTCAGAATCACTAAGGCGTTGTGGGAGATTTCAGTCGTGGATAATGTTCCAGTAAGCTGTCCTTGAAGGAAGTGTAGGATTCACTGCCTAGCAGTAAAGAAAGGAGTGCCTATCCAGCTCTCCACAGGAATAGGACATTCTTTAGCCTTAAGGCAGGTGAAGGTTAGGCTCCATTGATTTGTATATTGGAAGGCTGGGTGGAGACGTGAGGACTTGGAATAAAAAGCATCTCGGGCAAGAGAGCGGGAAAAAGGAGACAGACAGACAGACGAGACAGCAGAGAACAGGAAGAAGCTAGGGAGCAGGAACAGCAGGAGAACTAAGAGGAGAACATGGGGTGAGGAAGCCTTGGAGAGAGATCTCTGTCTAGCTGCCCGGGTAGAGAATTCCCTGATTTTGAGATAGCTTGGGATTAATAAAGAGCATTGGTAATTTCAACTGTGGACTCTGCATGAAGGTCCTGAACGTTAATTTAACACTAAGGTCTGATCGGGATCAGCTATCGAGCATGATTCACCCAGGTGTGACTTATTTCTACAGAGTGTTCTCAACCTTCCTCAGGCTGACACTCTTTAAGACAGTTTTCTTGTTGAGAGAACCCAACAATGACATTATTGTGTTGCTAACTCGTAACAGTTGTTTTGCAAAGCTACTTCAATCAAATTTAATGCAAATGTCTGATATGCAGCAGTTTTTATTCGAACCCAAGGACAGGGTCCTTCAAGCCGCAAATTGGTTGATCCCCTCAGCATGAGAGTTGCTGGCCTATAAGAACAGGCCCCTGTAAGAGACTTTGGTTCTTTTAAGTGGTTGTGTGTTGAGAATCAGATCCAAGAACTGTGAATTTGAAACTTTTCTTCCTTTTTTCTTTGCTTTTTCTTTTCTTTCCTTTTCTTTCCTTTCCTTTCTTTCCTTTCTTTTCTTTTCTCTTTTTCTTTTCTTTTCTTTTCTTTGTTTCCTTTTTTCTTTTCTTTTCTTTTTCTTCTTTTCTTTGTCTTCTCTCTCATTGCTTCTTCTCTTTGCATCTATTGCTTCTCTTGTCTTCTCTTTTCTTTTCTTTCCTTTCTTATTTTCTCTTCTTTCGCTTTTAATTTGTGGGTAAGGATCATCCTTAGTTCTGTGCACAAACATTCCCCCCCTTCTGCCCAGTAACCCTTGTCTTTTGGTGAGTTGCTGTGTCCCCAAGCATGGCAGACCTTCTCACAAACACTGATGGAATCAGAAGAAGAAGATGTGCTGGCATCCATTGGGAGAATTATTGTCTGCAAGGTAACCTCCAGTGTTCATGATGCCTGTGTGACCTTGCAGGGGCTGAGAGGAAGCAGCTAAACTTTAGTAAGGCTTCTAAGAGCACCATAATTGTGAGGCCCAAGCCAGAAGCACTGTGAACCAAAGCAGTTCCAAGAGTTAAAGAAAAACTCTTTGTAAGACCAACAAGACGGCCTTGGGCTAAAAGACTTTCCCCAGGCAGACAGCCCATGGCCTCGGGCAAGGATCTTCCCCCCCGCACCCACATAGACAGAGACCCTAAAGTTTACAAATCTAGGAGCCCACAACCTTGCTATCTGCCAACACCAATGAGTTTAAAGGTTAATTGGCCCTAACCTATCAAAATGGGAAAAGAATTTGGGAACCAATTAACTTGTACCAACTCGGTTCGTGCCTAGCAACCGTTTGAGCTGTCAATGAAAAGGCTGGCAATTTGCTCCTCGGGCCACTACTATCCTGCGTGTAGGAACGGTCCCAGTGCAGTGGATTAAATCCTAGTGCTATGTGCATCGATATCCCGTCTCTGAGTCTCTGAGGGGAGCGGCGTCCCGGTTGGGCCCCTGGGCTCCAACAGGGTCTGGACTCAGTACTCAGCATCTAGATGCTAGCTGCTCTATGTGGCTACCTTTGCAGAAGTTCCAACATCCACATTGGTGACCCCTGCAGAGACCAGCTCCTGTAAGTTAAAAAGCTGACATTGACCCGTAATGGTGGAGGGCTCCTTGATCTTGCCCTGTGGAAAAATGCAAAGAGTAGAGTCAGCCACAAGATCATTGTAAGCAGAAAGAACCAGGGAAAGAACAGGAAGGGGTTCCTGGAATTTTAGAGAGAGGACCCTGGGGCTCAGCAGGAGGATCAGGACACGCTGGTGAGGGTGCGCCTGAGCATAGTCAGAAGAAGGGAGGTTCTCAGGGCGGCGAGAAGAGGCTCACCACGTGTCCAGAAAGGTCCTTGAATGAATTCTCTGAACCCTTCTGCCCCAGCCATGAGCAGTTGCTGCTCATGGCTGGGGCAGAAGGGTTCAGAGGGCAACCATGAAGGCAACTCCCTGGAAGCTGCCTGCCTCCGCAGTGGCAGTCTGCTGCCACACGGTGGCGCACGTGTCCCACTTGATAGTAACTGCATCTGTCTCAAGCTGGTCTGGAGGCTGAACCCTAGCTTCACAGGGGACTGGAGATGTTTTTGAAGCCATTCACATGATTGTGTCTCAGGGAAACACAGTCAGGTTTGCCCGAAAGAGTGTATTCCATGGTGGGAACAACGCATGTGGCATTCTAGAGTTACATGACAAAGTCAGAAATGAACACCACATCCTGAGGGGGTTCAGCGTTGGGTTCGAAAGAACATTGACACCTGTTCATAGCTAAGGGAGTCCTACAGAAAAATGGCCAAAGTGGCTGTTTACATGTACGAGGTGACCCTATCAATATTTGATTCAGGACCCCCAGTATACCAACTCTTCAGAATCACTAAGGCGTTGTGGGAGATTTCAGTCGTGGATAATGTTCCAGTAAGCTGTCCTTGAAGGAAGTGTAGGATTCACTGCCTAGCAGTAAAGAAAGGAGTGCCTATCCAGCTCTCCACAGGAATAGGACATTCTTTAGCCTTAAGGCAGGTGAAGGTTAGGCTCCATTGATTTGTATACTGGAAGGCTGGGTGGAGACGTGAGGACTTGGAATAAAAAGCATCTCGGGCAAGAGAGCGGGAAAAAGGAGACAGACAGACAGCAGAGAACCAGCAAGAAGAAGCTAGGGAGCAGGAACAGCAGGAGAACTAAGAGGAGAACATGGGGTGAGGAAGCCTTGGAGAGAGACCTCTGCCTAGCTGCCCCGGTATAGAATTCCCTGAGGTTGGAGATAGCTTGGGATTAATAAAGAGCATTGGTATTTTCAACTGTGGAACCTGAATGAAGGTCCTGAAGGTTAATTTAACACTAAGGTCTGATCGGGATCAGCTATCGAGCATGATTCACCCAGGTGTGACTTATTTCTACAGAGTAGTTCTCAACCTTCCTCAGGCTGACACTCTTTAAGACAGTTTTCTTGTTGAGAGAACCCCAACAATGACATTATTCTGTTGCTAACTTGTAACAGTTGTTTTGCAAAGCTACTTCAATCAAAGTTAATGCAAATGTCTGATATGCAGCAGTTCTTATTCGAACCCTAGGACAGGGTACTTCAAGCCCCAAATTGGTTGATCCCCTCAGCATGAGAGTTGCTGGCCTATACGAACACGCCCAGTAAAGAGACTTTGGCTTCTTTTAAGTGGTTGTGTGTTCAAAATCAAACCCAAGACTCTGTGAATATTGTAGAGGTAAAATCTGAATCTTTTCTTCCTTTTTTCTTTTCTTTTCTTTTCCTTTTTGTCTTTTCTTTTCTATTGTTCTCTTCTCTATTCTTTTCTTTCCTTACTGTTTTTTCTCTTCTTTCGTTTTTCAATTTGTGGGTAAGCATCATTCTTAGCTCTGTGCACAAACATTCCACCCTTCTGCCTCAGTCACCCTTGTCTTTCGGTAACAGGCTGTGTCCCCAAGCATGGCAGACCTTCTCACAAACACTGATGGAATCAGAAGAAGGAGATGTGCTGGCATCCATTGGGAGAATTATTGTTCTGCAAGATAACCTCCGAGTGTTCATGATGCCTGTGTGACCTTGCAGGGGCTGAAAGGAAGCAGCTAAACTTTAGTTAGGCATCTAAGAGCACCATTATTGTGACGGCCCAAGCCAGAAGCACAGTGAACCAAAACAGTTCCCAGAGTTAAAGCAAAACTCTTTCTGAGACCAACAAGACGGCCTTGGGCTAAAAGACTTTCCCCAGGTAGACAGCCCATGGCCTCGGGCTAAGGATCTTCCCCCCACAAAAACATAGACAGAGACCCTAAAATGTACATAATCTAGGAGCCCACAACCTTGCTATCTGCCAACACCAATGAGTTTAAAGGTTAATTGGCCCTAACCTATCAAAATGGGAAAAGAATTTGGGAACCAATTAACTTGTACCAACTCGGTTCGTGCCTAGCAACCGTTTGAGCTGTCAATGAAAAGGCTGGCAATTTGCTCCTCGGGGCCACTACTATCCTGCGTGTAGGAACGGTCCCAGTGCAGTGGATTAAATCCTAGTGCTATGTGCATCGATATCCCGTCTCTGAGTCTCTGAAGGGGAGCGGCGTCCCGTTGGGCCCCTGGGCTCCAACAGGGTCTGGACTCAGTACTCAGCATCTAGATGCTAGCTGCTCTATGTGGCTACCTTTCCAGAAGTTCCAACATCCACATTGGTGACCCCTGCAGAGACCAGCTCCTGTAAGTTAAAAAGCTGATATTGACCCGTAATGGTGGAGGGCTCCTTGATCTTGCCCTGTGGAAAAATGCAAAGAGTAGAAATGAGACACAAGTCATCGTAAGCAGAAAGTACCACGGATAGAACAGGAAGGGGTTCATGGAATTTTAAAAGAGGAGCCTGGGGCTCAGCAGGAGGATCAGGACACGCTGGTGAGGGTGCGAGTGAGCATGGTCAGAAGAAGGGAGGTCTCAGGGCAGCGAGAAGAGGCTCACCACGGGGCCAGAAAGGTCCTTGAATGAATTCTCTGAACCCTTCTGCCCCAGCCATGAGCATTTTTGCTCATGGCTGGGGCAGAAGGGTTCAGAGAACAACATGAAAGAAACTCTGTGGACGTTGCCTGTCTCCGCAATGGCAGTCCTGCAGCCACACGGTGGCGCATGCGCCCCAGTTTGATAGTTTCTGCATCTGTCTCAAGCTGGTCTGGAGGCTGGCCCGTAGCTTCCCAGGGGACTGGAGATGCTTTTGAAGCCATTCGTATGACTGTGTCTCAGGGAAAACACAGCAGGTTTGCCCGAAAGAGTGTATTCCATGGTGGGAACACTGCGTGGCATTTCTAGAGTTCCATGACAAAGTCAGAAATGAACACCACATCCTGAAGGGGATCATTGTTGGGTTGAAGAACATTGACATGTGTTCATAGCTAAAGGAGTCCTAAA